>LR753520.1:212959-273172 GCA_902729485.2 Mus minutoides | reverse complement strand
AAAACAAAGGGGTGGAGGTTGGGGACAGGATACATATTGTTAATAATAGGAGAAAACAAATCTGAGAATGTGAGATATCACCACACAGAGCATGGTTTAGAGAGAAGAGGGCAAACAGTATCGTGGTGCTGGTGGGGAATGGCAGAGAGAAAAAAGTCTTGGGAAAGGCAAAAGAGCATTGCTTATCATCATATGACACCATTTCATGTAGCAATTTGTTTATACTCTCTACTGATTCCTTCCCTTTGCCAGCTCATAGAATGTGTGCAAAAAGAACCCGAGAGGTGCTTTTGGTTTAGAAGTGTTTACTATTGTATCCATGTATAGACAAAACTAAGACCTGGCTTTCCTCAAGGGTTGTACAAGGTGAAAGCCGTTACACACACACACACACACACACACACACACACACACACACACACACACCCGCCTCCGCCCTCAGCTGGAAGAGCTACATTCAATGAACTTATAAATAGCCTTTGACACCACTGGCACATAGGACTTGTCTTTTCCTGCCACTCCTCCAAGTCTTTCACTGAACCCAGCAATGCTTTACTAAAGATCAGGAAAAGGAAACATATTTCAAGCCTCCTACCATTGTGCTATTTGTTGACAGTAGAAAATTTTAGTAAGAAGGTTAAAGGGCTGGCTACAATGGTTTTAAGGGTCAAGTGTAAATTTCCTCTTGAGCAGGGACCATCAAGGAGCTAGGGGGTTTAGCTCAGTTGACAGGGTACTTGTCTGGCATGAACAAAGCCCTGGATTCCATTTCTACTAAACTGGATAAAACACAACATAGTAATGTACTGTGCAGGAAGTAAGTGGAGACAGGAGGATCTTAGGTTCAAGGTTTGGTTATAGAGTTAACTTGAGACTGACCTTGGCTACATAAGATCCTGGTATTAGGAAAGAAAGAGAGAACGAAACAAAGAAACGAGAGTTGATGAGTAATGCTTTTCTGAGAGGAGGGAAAGCCCTATGCAGCTCTGCTTTCACCAATAATATGCAGGATCCTCGAGGGTTGTGTGGGGACCACACCACCCTTTCTCCAGCTGTTCCCAGTGTATTAAACCACCCTTCACAGCATCTACATTGTATCCCTATGCTGTCCTGCCAGTTGTTCTAACTGTTAACTTGACACAACCTATAATCATTTGGGAAGAGTGTTCCAACTGAGAAATTGTCTAGACCAGATTGGCATGCTTGTAAGCTTGTCTATAGAAAGAGTAGGTTGTCTTGGTCACTAGTTGATATGGAGGGCCCTGCCTACTGTGGGCAGCACTATTCCCTAGTTTTTGGGTGCATAAGAATTATGAGGAGCCTAGTTGAGTATTAAGCAAATAGGCAAAATGGGTACACTCATTCCTCTCTGCTCTTGACTGTGGCTGTGATGTGTGTAGCTTCTTAAATTCCTGCCAGTATTTCCCTGAAATGACAGACTGTAACTTAAGAGTCGGAAGCAGAAAATAAACCTTCCTCCCTACGTTGCTTTTGGTCAAGATACTGTATCGCAGCAACAGGAATGAAATTAGAACAGGTGTCTAGAGGTTTTGTACAGTGCGTGGTCTCCAACAAATGCTCGTTAAACCAACATGTCCATGCAATTTTGATGGAACTCATTTTGGAAAATAACTTGGTAAAAGTCTTCTAGCTGAGAATATGGCTGTAGACCAATCTTCATCCTCTTCATCTTTGAAATGAGCCCTGAATTTTAACAAGGTACATACCCAAGCTAGATACTATATTTTATAGACATAGCATCTTTACACATGGCTATGTGTAGTGATAGAAAATGGTATGAGTGTCCTCTTGTCCCTTTGCTCCCTTACTAGCTGTGTTGATGAGAGTTATAACATCAATCCTAGACCATAAAGAGAAGCTGGATGCAGACAGTCACAGTCACTCCTTCCGCTGGGACCACTTAGAGATGCTGTACTCTAAGAAATTAAAACCTTCCTTCCTTAAGTTGCTTTTGTCAGGTAGTTTGCCCCAGAAACATCTAAAGCAACTAATACAGACACCTAGACAAGGGGAATCCTACGCACCTAACAGCAGAAACATCTAAAGTAATTAGTACAGACAACAAGATAAGGGGGAAAACCTACACACCTAACAGCAGTAATAAAAATCACAAACTAAGATTTTGTACAATTACACATGTGTGGGAGGATGAATGGGTATGTGCAGGTGGATGGATGCATATGTGCAGTATGAATGCATTCGTATGTACATCGATGTGGAAGCCAGAGATCAAACCCATGGTATTCTTCCAGATCTATCTGATCTGTTTTTGAAAAGGTGGTCTCCCACTGGGACCTGGAGCTCACCAGTCAAGTTTGGTTGTCTGACCATCAAGCCCTATAAATCCCCCTGCCTCAGCCTCCCTGGAGACGGGATGACAAATGCACACCATCACACACCTCACACACCGCTTCTTTTAACATGGATTCGGTGGAACAAACGCAGGGTCTTGTGTTCACGTGGCAAGCGACATCCCTAGCTCTTCGACTAATCGCATTTCTAATAAACAGGTTCATAACAAATTCACAGTTGGGTTTCATCGTAGTAAACAGACCCTAGGGAAGGTTCTTCTAGAAACAACTCTTACCAGACTAGCAATAAAGTCAAAGGGGTACAAGGCCCTGATTCTCAGCCCTAACAGCCCTGTAAGAATCCCCTACAAGAAAAGAGCACCCCTTCCCCACAGCCAGGTCAGCATATGAGTTTGCTTTTCCCACACTGTTTTCTTGCCCATGATGGGCAGACATGTTGATGCTCCTCCCCTGCACGGTTCCTTCCATGGAGATCCTCTGCTCCACTTCTCCACTTCATCTCCTTAGTTATAATTTGTGGCTGGGGAAGAAAAGGTGTGTGTGTGTGAGTGTGTGTGAGTGTGAGTGTGTGTGTGTGTGTGTGTGTGTGTGTGTGTGAGAGAGAGAGAGAGAGAGAGAGAGAGAGAGAGAGAGAGAGAGAGAGAGCTGCTGTCTTGCTGTTTCTGGTCTTCTAATCTTCTGGTTCAAACAAATGTCACACTTGATGATAAGATGAAAGTGGAGCCTCAGAGCATGGGAGACAAGCCAAGCAGCCCAAATACCAAATTGGCACAAGCAGGTTTCCGAGTTCTCATCTGAGCTCTGTCATCTCTCTCTATTTAGAGATTTGGAGAACTGTGCTCACCCACACCTTGAGTAAGAAGTCCACTTTAAGGGCATTAAGAAAACCCCACTAATAGTTAAGGGAGACCTGTGTAGCAACTAAAGCCCAGGGCTTTCTTTTAAGCCAAAAAATAGTAAAACACAGCAAAGATCTCTGCCACATTTGTTTAACAGCCACATCAGAGAGCGACAATCCTAACAGGCGACTGCGTTTGATGTGAAGGTGCCAACTTCACAGAATCGCACCTTGGACCTTCTCCACTTCCTCTGAACATTGTTTCTCCTTTGAAACAGCACAGAGTTACATCTTCAGATGCTTCAACTTTTAGTGTTTTAAACAGTGGTAAGAAAAAAATAGAAAAATAACTAAAGAACAAGTCAATAAAACATGGCATAAACATGTTGAAGTATTATAAAAGTTGGAACATCTTGACGTATGTTTTTAGTATGGAAAAAACCTGAAAAGTTACAAACTGGTATTAAACAACATAAAGCAGGACAGGAAGATAGCTCTGTTGGCAATGTGCTTACCGAGCAAGCATAGGCGTCCACATAGGATCCCCAAAGCCCATGTTTTAGTGGCTTACTTATGGTGACAACCCTGGGGAGACAGAGATGAGCAAACCTCTGGTGCTGGCTGCCAGCCAGCTTGTCCTCCTTGGCAAGTTCCAGGCCAGGAAGGGAGCCTTGTCTCAAAGAAAGGATGGATGGTTCCAGAGAAATGACATTTGAGGCTCCACTCTGACCTCTATACATAGGTGCACACATTCACACACACACACACACACACACACGTTTTCTTTTTCTTTTTTGAAAGAACAAACAACATCGGGCCCGTGAGTGTGCAAGCTTGGAGATCTGAGTTTGATCACTGGAGCCTCTAGCGCAATAAACAGAACCAGCTCTCGAAAGTTGTCAACTGACTTACTCAAGCACGCCATGGCGTGTGCCCATCCACACTGGCACCTCTCTCTGTCTCTGTCTCTCTGACTCTCTCTGTGTTTGTCTCTCTCTCCTTCTCCCTCCCTGTCTCTCTCAGATTTAAAAATTAAGCAGACAGAAAATATCACACAATTGCATTTCCGTAATGTATCCAGAAGAGCTAAGTCCACAGAGGCATAACGTGGTTGGGGAAGGCTGTGGGAAGATAAGAATTCCTGCCTGTTAGATACAGACTTTATTTGGGGATGAAGAAATCAGTCTGGATGCAGGTGGAAGCTGCACACTGCAGGTATAGTAAACGCCACTGAATCATATACTTTCATTTATATGGACTTACATGATTTTTAAACAAACACAAAGTAGGGCTGAAGAGATGGCTCAGCACTGCTGTTGCAGAGGCCTGGAGTTCAGATGCCAGAACCCAAGCCAAGTTGCTCATAACCACCTACAAATTCAACTCCAAGGGACCTGATACTATCATTGGTCTCCACAGGTATTGCATCCACATGCACATAACCTGAGACACACATACACACACATACATAATTAAAAGTAAACTCTAGATATTTTAAAATGCAAAAGCATGATACAGCAGTACCCCTTTGCCCTGTAATGTTTCATATGTAATTTTGGATATAATACTAGTGTGTTAGTTTTATTGTTGCATGTTCTTATTGTAAACTTTAAATGTACATGAGGATGAAAAGACATTATTTCTCTCTCTCTCTCTCTCTCTCTCTCTCTATATATATATATATATATATATATATATATATATATATATATATATATTCCTGAAATATTATAGGTCTGGCTAATGGTTAAATGGTTTATCAGGTAAATATCCTTGCCATCAAACCTGACAAAGCAAGTTTGAGCCCCAGAGCCCACAGGGTGGGAGGAAATTACCAACTCCCAGAAGTGGTCCTCTGACCCTCTGAGCAGGCCACAGCACATGTGTGACCATGTGCCCAAACACACAGATATGTACACACACACATATCTATAAATAAAAGTTAAAAAAAAAACACTTTTGAGTAGCAGAAACAAACTGTCATCAAAGAAACAATGCACACCTAAGGCAATGAATATGCCAATTACCCTATGAGTATTATATATTATACAAATGTATTACAGTGTCATAATGTTTCCCATAGACATGTTTAATTATTCCATGTCCACTAAAAACAGGGATGGGGAAATGCCTTAGTGGGTAAAGTGCTTGCTGCACCGATGTGGTGATCTGAGTCTGAACCCACAGATTCCACACAAAGGCTGGATGCTTAGCACATGGCTACAGTCCCAGGACTTTTGTAGGGACCTAGAGACAAGAGATACTATAAGCTGTTAGACCAGCTAGTCTGGAGTAAATGGCTGCTGACAAGAGACTGTTTCAAACAAAATGGAAGGTAAACTGAAGTTGTCTTCTGACCCCCATATGCATAGTTTGGCACAGGCACACACTACACACACACACACACACACACACACACACACACACACACCATTCACACACAAGTAAAATCTTTTTAAATAAATATAGACTCAGGACCAAACATACGTAACAATAATAAAGTGTTGCATTAAGATCTGCTTCTCTCCCCTCAGAAGAGCTGTGCTGCCTGAGCACACTCAGAGTAAGTTGTAAAAATTTCCAGAGTCACCGGAGGATCCAGCAATACCTCTCCTGGGCATATACCCAGAAGATGTTCCAACTGGTAAAAAGGACATATGCTCCACTATGTTCATAGCAGCCTTATTTATAATAGCCAGAAGCTGGAAAGAATCCAGATGTCCCTCAACAGAGGAATGGATACAGAAAATGTGGTACATTTACACAATGGAGTACTATTCTGCTATTTTAAAAAATGAATTTATGAAATTCTTGGGCAAATGGATGTATCTAGAGGATATAATCCTTAGTGAGGTAACCCAATCACAAAAGAAGTCATTGGATATGCGCTCACTGATAAATGGATATTAGCCCAGAAACCTAGAATACCCAAGATACAATTTGCAAAACACAAGAAAATCAAGAAGGAAGACCTCATTCCTCCTTTGAATAGGAAACAAAATACCCATGAAAGGAGTTACAGAGACAAAGTTTAGAGCTAAGATGAAAGGATGGACCATACAGAGACTACCCCACCGGGGGTTCCATCCCATAATCAGTCACTAAACTCAGACAATATTGCATAGGACAACAAGTGTTTACTGAAGGGACCCTGATATAGCTGTCTCGTACAAAAGTGGATACTCACAGTCATCTATATGATGGAACACAGGGCCCACAATGGAGAAGCTAGAAATAGAACCCCAGGAGCTGAAGGGGTCTGAAACCCTAGAAGAGGAACAACAATATGAACTAACCAGAACCCCCAGAACTCGTGTCTCTAGCTCCATATGTAGCAGAAGATGGCCTAGTCGGCCATCATTGGGAGGAGAGGCCCCTTGGTATTGCAATCTTTATATACCCCAATACAGGGGAATGCCAGGGCCAAGAAGTAGGAGTGGGTGGGCAGGGGAGCAGGGAGGGGGGAGGGGGAGGGAACTTTCGGGATAGCATTTGAAATGTAAATTAAGAAAATATCTAATAAAAAATTGAAAAAAAATTTCCAGAGTCACACCATAAGAAAAAGGAGGCCAGACCGAGCTTCTGCAAATGCCTGACCTGAAACCTGAGATAGTCCAGGGTGGCTAGGTAGTTTGTCTGGGTGGTTTCAACTCTTGACCCAGAATTGAAACTCTCCCGAGAGGAGGAGTGTGAGTGGGGAGGCCTTTGAGTCACTCCTTCCTCCCAAGGAGCCTCTCTCAAACAAGGAGAGGTCAAGTCTGGTTTGTGGGCTAGCCTCAGCCTAAAGACCTACTTTGCAAGAACTTGAAAGCTTGTGCCTTCCGCAGATAGGCCCCCTGGTGGGACTTCAAGCTGAGGGAGATAGCAGGTAGGCAGAAGGAAGGCTGAAGGCTGAACCTTGCCTTGAGATCCTGCTTAACTTGCTTTGCACCTTTAAGATCCAATGTTCTAACAAGTTCCGCCTTCCTGGATGCAATTAATTATTAGAATCCTAGTGGCCCACTTGCTAAAGCTCACCCTTTGGTCCACCCAGGCTCCCCTTGGCTGTGTGGACCTCCCTGGCACTTGTTAATTCCTGCCTAAGGAGAGAGAAGTGTGCAGAGATCCAGCACACCTAGCTAGCTACCTTGTACCTCCACTTCTTATGTCAGAGGAAAACCTTACAGGAATCAGCTCTTTCCTTCTACCAGACGGGTCCCTAGAAAGGAACTCAGGTTACCAGGCTTGACAGCAAGAACCTTTACCTGCTGAGTCATCTCACCACCTAAATCTCCACTTTTGACAGCTATCTCTAGCACCCAACCCCTGGACCTTAGCAGCTCGGGACCATTCAGTGTCTAATGCCTAAAGTTAGATTTCAAGCCTTGTCTTAGAAATTGGTTGTTGTAGTGCCACCTCTTCAAGTTAATCCAGTGGGTTTTACTGCCTCCTACTGAGCCCAGGGCCTGGATGCTATCACATGGCATGTCTCTGCCTGTGTCTGGCACATAGCCAACCCGGAAAAGACACCTGCTAAGTGACTACATGGATGATATTCAACGATCGGGTTCACCAGAAGCCATGGAAAAGAAAGATACCTAGGGTACAAAAGAGGAAGACCCCTAAGAGCTGCTGTGGCAGTGCCAGATGCTAGATTCCACTTTGTGTCGCAGTCTTTGGGAGACCAGATGTGAGATGAAAAACACTTTGAAAGCTGAGTCTGGCAGAGCCAGGGAAGGCAGAAGGGGTGAGGTAACAGGGTAAAGAGGGGTCACACAGAAAAGGAGGGCTGCTGGTATAACTCCTGGAGTGACTCATTCATCATTTAATTTTGGACTTTTCTTTCCCTGAGTCCTCTGAGAAGTTGGTGCTACCTGGATTGTTAGGGTCAAAGCCTGGGCCCCAACAACCACAGCAAGCTATGTTCAGCCACCCATCCTCCATAGGCCTCTGACCTCCAGACACACATGTGCACAAATGTTCCCATGCACACACACACACACACACACACACACACACAAGTGCACACACACACACACACACACAAGTGCACACACACACACACACACACGTGCACACACACACACACACACACACTCACAGCTAAATAAGCATAAATTCTACTGACATCATACATAGCTTTGCTCCCTGAGTTTTGCTTCAATACTCCGGCACGGTATGCCTGCAGTATGGACACAGTGACAAACTCAAACACAATAGAGATGTGACAGAAAGAATGCTCAAATGTCACAGAACTTGCACATTAAAATTTACTCCTGTTCTGAGGATGTAGCTCAGTTGGTAGACTGGCCAGCACACATGAGTCCCTGAGTTCTATCCTTAGCATCATAGAATGGAGCATTCTGCATACCTGTCATTCCAGAACTGTAAAGGTGGAGACAGGAAGATCACGAGTTTAAGGTCATCCTCATCTACATAGCATTGAAGGTTAGCCTGGGCTCAATGAGACCTTGTCATAAAAGACAATATATGTAAATTCCCAGGACTTTAAGGAAGTAGAAAGGTAGCATTCCTGTTGCTTCCCCCACCTCCCTGAGCCTTGAATTTTAATGGTTTTAGAAGTATGAAAAATGTTCGCAGAAACAAAACAAGCAAGTGGACTCGTCTGCAGCAGAATGAGGAGATGGTTTTGAACCAGTCCCATGCAATCCAAATAAAGATTGAGCAAACAGAAGTTCTATTAATACAGCAAGAACACCCCCAACCCAAGGGAATGAAGTGAATTTCTTGAGATGACCAACACAGCACACCATCTTTTTCCCAAGGTCAGAAGCACCCATCTTTCCCCCTGCTCTTTCTGTCTTAATGGAAATCTCAGTCCCACTCATTTCTTTGCCCACTTGAGACGAGTTCTGAGCTCATAAGTTCTCAATGCTGTATCCTGGAGACAAACTCAGCATCTCAAGCAGCTCTTCCGAGACAACAGTGATACGGAGTGAGTCATGGAACCTCCAATATCACACATATGATCAGTGTCTTGCTCGGCCGTCATCTGGGAAGCTTCCTCCTGCAGCAGATGGGAACAGATACAGAGACCCAGAACTGGGCGAAGTGCCGAGACTGAGAGACCTTGGAACCCTCAGTCCTCAGTGGGATGCCTCCATCAGACCGCTCCCCTCAGGGTTCAGGGAACTCTGCAGAAGAGGAGGCAGAGAGTGTAAAAGCCAGTGGGGATGGAAGACACCAGGGAAACAAGGCCTTCTAGACACAGCAAGACTGATGCACATATGAACTCAGAGACTGTCGCAGCATGCACAGGGTTTACACAGGTCTAAGCCAGATGGGGTCCCAGCGCTGATCTGAATGAAGTGGACGCACATCCACATTCGTAACCCAGAAGCTATCTCCAATAAACAACCACTCATAAAGGAAAAGTTCTTCTCTAATGGTATCTCACTAGGTATACAAATAATAGATGGCCAACACAAAATGACCTGCATGGTATTTCTTGGAGTGTTTTGGTTGGTTGGTTGGTTGGTTGGTTGGTTGGTTGGTTAGTTTGGTTTAGTTTTGGTTTTTCTCACTATGTTTTGCCTGGGCTTTTTCTTTGAACTTACAGATCTTTTATTTATATATTACGGCTTCTGATTTTGTTTTTATGGGTTTTCTGTGTTTTCTTGAATGTGTGTGTCTTAGCATTTGTGTGTGTTTCTTGGGCTTTTCTTTGGCTCTTTTTTGTTTTGCCCTACTCTGGTTTGGTTTTATTTTATTATTACTAATTTTCTTTAAATGAGGACTGTTTGTATTCTAATGAAAGAGGGAAAAAATCATGTGGATTTGGGCAGGTAGGGAAGTGGAAAGATCTGAAAGCAGTTGAGGGAGGGAGACCATAATCAGAATATATGGTTTGGGGAAAAAAAACACTATTTTTTTAAGGACGAAAAGAAAACATGGGGTTCCAGGCTGGGGGCATGGTTCATTTTATAAAGTGTGTGCTGTGCAAGCATGAGGACCTTGAGTTCGGATCCCCAGCACCAGAAGTGAAGGTGGGCTAACCCCAGGCCTTGCTGGCTGACCAGGCTAGCTAATCAGTGAGTTCTGTGTGCAGTGAGAGACCCTGTCTCAAGCAATAGCATGGACAGTGACTGAGGAAGATACCTGATATCAACCTCGCTTGTGAGAGTGCATACATGCACACACATACACACACATATACATACACACACATATACACACTAAAAATAATTTAGGAACAGGGTTCTATATTCAAACTCTGAAGATTCTGATGTTCTACATTTAGGGGGTCCCCAAGAATCTGAATGATCTGCTAAATAAAAGTAACAAAATTAGTTGTAATTTAAAAATCCAATACATAAAATCTGGTGTATGTGTGAGTATGTGTGTGACTGTGTAAGAGTGTGTGTGTGTGTGTGTGTGTGTGTGTGTGTGTGTGTGTGTGTGTATGTGTGCGCGTGTGTTTAAGTGGGTGTCTTGTACATATGATTTGATATGGACTGTGTGAGGATTTCTAGGGGGTGGTAATTTGATACATAAAGTTTCAAGCATTGCTTATATACTTTTTCTCTAATATCATTAATCCCCAATAACATTGTTTTCTTTATGCATCTATTGGGTTAATAAAGAAATACTTTGAAATGTCTTTGACTCTTCACTAAAATAGTCAAAATGTACCTGTTAAGTATGTTGCTAGATTTAGCTTTGTAATTGTCTTATGAGAAATCAGCGTACAAACCTTCATGTGACCCTTCTGAGAACACCCACTATGCTATTATTAATAAGTCCTCCCAACTGGCCCAGAACATTTTAAAACTGGTTAATATTGTTTAGAAATCCAAGTCTCTGTATTTTCTTCCATGGTGTAGCCATGGCAAGTTGCCCATGACAGTGTAAGTGGCCACTTACTGATACTCCTCAAGGTGACCTCTCACCCATCTTCTCATAAGGATTTCTTCACCTATACCCCTGTATGTAACCTCTCACCAGTGCTCCTTTAAGAAAGCCCTCACCCATGATCTTATAAGTAATCTTGATCAAACTCATTGATTCACAGAAAATAGAGATGAAAATAAAAGGGGGACAAGTTAGTAAATAAAGAAAGCAGCAGTGGTTAGGGGGAGAGAGGAGAGAGAGAGCAAGGCGGCGAGCACAACTGACGTATACGCTTCACGAAAATGTCATAATGAAACCATAGATAATTAACGCATGCTCTTTAAAAAGCTTGTTTAAAAGATTGAAGTGCCTGGTCTCTAGTTCTACTTTAAACTGTCTGATCCGAGAGGGACAATTGAGTTGGCTGTTTATTCTCATAAATCATCCACTTTTCCACATCACTCCTTGTGACTCCTGAGTCATAACCAGTGGGGAACATACTCACTCATAAACAGATTATGAAAATTCAACAGTTTAAATTTTAACAGGCCAGCCCACAGACATGTCAGAGATGAATGGTACTCTGGGGTCATAAAACATAACAGACACATGGCGAAGATGACACCCTGCCGCTCTGACTCCTTCTCTCGTTGGAAAGATGGTGATGTTTCCTCCGGCCATCTCCTTTAGAGAGAAGAGACTGGGGCTGGGGAAGGTGACTCAGCAGGTAAGGCATTTGGCACATAAGCAAAAGAAGTCTGATCCCTGGGACCCACGGAAAATGCCATCCATGGTTTGGTGTGTACCTGCAATCCCCAGCACTGAGAAGCAGAGACAGCATGATCCCTGGGGCTAGCCAGGCAGCCTCCAGACTCAAGGAGCTCCCGACTCAGTGAGACTTTGTCTCAAACAAACAAGGTGGTCAGTCCATGAGGAGCAATTGAGGTTGTCTTCTGACTTCAACATACAAGCTTAAATGTGCATGTACAGGCATGCGCACACAAACACGCACCAAGGAGATAAGAGATTGTACTCTGCTTTGACTAGAAGTTGCAACACCTACTCACTCCATCCCCGGCTCAGTCGTAACTGAGAATGGACTCCAGGTTACAGAGTTAAACTTGCCTTTCATTCTCAAGGATTGCACAGCTGTAAATGTAACTTTTATTCTCCTGATGTAATTGTCATCTCTGTGGCTTAATGCTGAGTAAACCCTCTCTTTCTAGTTCTTTCTGAACTCTAGCTGGCTGGTTCAACTAGCTGTTCTGGACCAAATTCCTCTCCAAGCTGACTGATTCAATCTGGCTTCTCTCTCAGCTTCTGACTGAGTTACTCTGCTTGGCCTCAAACTAACTTTGGTAAGCTGTTCTTGTCTTCTGGCTCATTCTGTCTTCACCTGTGTCTAGCTGTTCTCTCTGTAACTTGTCTCTGTAAAACTGTCCTGATAAAAACTGCTTCTAAACTCCATGGACTGAAGTGCCAGTAAATAAATTGCCATGAACTCGACTTTACTCCACTGCCTCTCAATAGACTGAACTGACTGCTGATCTCTCTGCACTGTTCCTCTCATTTCTGTCTGTTCTCATGAGAGTTGGGCATATCCTGTCTCTGACTCATTCTGCCAAAGCTTTCTCTGATTTGTCACTTTGTCTGTCCCCTAATTAAACATCACTTCATTGTTAAACCTGACTTCATTGTTAGGGATTAAAGGTGAGTACTAAGAGTGTGTCCATCCAGATCATGCTATAATCCAGGAAATGTCTACATTCCAGCCAGATCATATAGACCTAGGATGTTCTTGGATGTGATCCCTTACCAGAGCGACCATGTTGCTGGTTTAAAATTTGCTACACACAGCCGTCTTAGGAACCGTGCTAAAGGGTTGCAGTCACTTTCACAAATGAAACTGCTAAGGGAAAACAAAGCTACCATCAGATGACATAGCACATCTCCGTGCGTAGTCGGTGGATGGAGTGGTATTGTTTCGTTACCCCTCTGGTTGCTTTTACACCAGCCTGCTTCCTGTCTGAGTCTTCTATGCAAAAACTGACCTTAAATTGGGCTGGCTAGTGCCAACTTAAAGCTTTGAGGTTTTCTCGAGTATTGAATACCACTTTTGAAAGGCTGGAAAAAAAAGAAAACAGGATGTATCTATCTGAGATTCGTGGGTACTTGAAACCTATGTTGTGAGGTCTTCTGCGGGGGTTAGCCACCTGATACAAGATTCCCCACGTGTGACCTTTCTTAAACACAGAGTCAAACGTGTGACTTCCCTGCAGTCATCGTTAAACAAATATCACAGCTTCAAGCCTGTGCTCTTCATCTTGATAGACCATCCAAACCTCCACTGTAGGGACTGTGTTTATGAAGCCATCTGACTAGGCTCTCCAAGTCATGGCTCTGAGCCTAGCTGCTAGGAGTCCACTCTACACACAAAGGAAAGCAACTCTTCCCCCCTCTCTCTCCTTCCTTTTCGATTTTTTCCTTTCCTTTCCTTCCTTCCTTCCTTCCTTCCTTCCTTCCTTCCTTGTTTGTTTGCTTTGGGGTGTGTATATGTGTATACACCTTCATGTATACACACAAGTATACAGAGGCCAAAAGTTGACATCGGGTGTCTACCTCAATAACCTAAAAAAACAAAACAAACAAACAAAAAACAACAACAACAACAACAACAACAAAAAAAAAAAAAACAGGGTATCTTGTTGAACTCAGAGCTGCTGCTTTGATTTGGATAGACTGACTGGCCACAGGCCCCAGAGAGCCTCCTTGCTCCAGATCCACATTGCTGAGATTACAGGCATGTAATCTAGCTTTTTTTGTTTAAACACGAGTGCTGGCATATCAAGCCCAGCTCCTCATGCCTGCCTGGGTAGCACTTTATTGACTGAACCCACTCCTCCTCTTCTTTTATATTGAACTTCATGAAACCAGCAAGGGTCAGTAACTTCTTTGAAATACAGGGACTCATTGATCAATGAAAAATAAAGAGACATTTATTTTCTCACATTCAGTTTTTAAAGCTATAATCTTCCCTTATTTCATGGTATTAATTGCAGAAATCGTTCAAAAAAACCAGTTCATCCGACTGCCACTGCCACTGAACTTCTGATCTGGATGTTAGAAGCTCGATGATCCTCTTTTGATTCCCCCTTTCATAGGATTCGGCTGAAATTTGGAAGCAAGTGTTGTATACAGTTTTCAGGAACATATGTCAAAAATATCATATTTTATATGTGAGAGAGGAGGGCTACGAAGCAGTGCAGGAGAGAGGGAAGGAAGACATGGGGATCTCCTGGCTCTAGGTTTGGATTGTCTAGGCAAGTACTTTCAGTGCCTTCCTGGTGAAACCCAGCTGCCCACACAGAGTCAGAACAGATTTGACAAAGGTTAACCAACTATCTTGGGGAACTTCTGTGGCCACTAACAGTTATCTGAAAACATGAGCCCGAGGTTTGTCATACCTTGCCAGGAGACTCACAGTTCCGGGGATTAACAGTAGTGTCTGTCAGTCTGCGGAGCAGGGGGGTGGGGGGGATTTCCAACACTAGGGGCTGAATGATCATTCCTTGTTTGTCAGCCCCCGCCCCCCAGTTCCCCCTTATATTCTTGTAAATGCAGCTCCGTAGAGCACCATTTATACATCTCGATCTCCAGAGGAAGAAACAGGGCCAGAGGAACAGAAAAGAAAGCGAGCCTTAAGTTCAAGTCTTCCATCCAGATAACTGACCTGTGCATCCATGGCCTCATCTTTAATTTTTGTTTTGTTTTGTTTTGTTTTGTTGTTTGTTTTGTTTTTCGAGACAAGGTTTCTCTCTATAGTCCTGGCTGTCCTGGAACCCACTTTGTAGACCAGGCTGGCCTCGAACTCAGAAATCCGCCTGCCTCTGCCTTCCAAGTGCTGGGATTAAAGGCGTGCGCCACCACGAAACCGGGCTAGTAATCTCTGCCTAGCTGGGTTTTCAGAAGAGAATATATGCAATGGTACTTTAAGGATGTAAAAAGAAGCAAATAAGTGAAATATATCATCACAATGGTCATTTATGACACCAATTGACCACCAGGAATGAAATTGCTAAAGTCACTTGTAGACATTTGCTGATACCATAAAAATTTGATCAAACTAAAACTGCACAGATTTCAGAAATGACTCAGTCAGAAGAGAGCTTGCTGTGCAAGCATGAAGACCTGATCTCAATTCCCGGAATCTATGAAGGAAAAAGAAGAAGAAGCAGCAGCCCACTGTGATGGTGCATGCTTGTAAGGGCAGAGCTGGGGAGGAGACAGACCGCGCACACACACCCTTGCATTCCTGACTTCTAGGTATCAAACTCAGGTCCTCACGCTTGTCCAGCAACTCATACCAACTGAACCAGCTGCCCAAGCCTCGCCTAAACCTTCCTCCCACCTCCCATAGGGCTCATTAGCCCCATTTGGTAGGAAAGTAACAGAATATAAACAAGATCTTATGTTGCTTTTCATCCTAGTGTTAGTATGTGGCAGATCTAGGACATTTAACCTGTCCCCTCCAAAGCCTGTCTCCCCACCCCACTCCTGCCTCCCTTTTGCACCCTTAAATGCAAGAGAACTGGATCTGTGTCTAAAGCTTTCTGAGAGGGGCAGGGTGTGCAAACCTAAGAACCCGAGTCCAAGCCCCAATCCAGTATTAAAAGCTGGGCATGGGGGATGTGCATTTGCAATCCCCAGTACCTGGAAGGTGGCCATAAGAGTCCTGGGCTCCCTCCAGCCACCCAGCCAAGCAGCAAGCTGCAGATGCTATGAGAGAATCTATCTCAGAAAATAAGGTGTGTGGCCCCTGAGGAATGACAGACAATGTTCACCTCTGCTGCTTCCCCAACACCAACAAACAAGCCTCTTGAGACTAAGCTTAACCCTTCCTCTTCCTCCGAGGCTCTGTGCTTCAAGTCTATCCTGAACCTTCTGTGAAAACACCAGCTCTTGAAGGACAGAAATAGATATTACCCTCTCTCAGCAATCCTGAATTAGTAATCATGGCATTGACTGACTACCTTTTTGAAAATTATCTTTATTTATCTGTGTTTGTGTGGGAGAGGGTAGAGTCTTGGGCATGCCACAGCATGCATGTGAATACCTGCTGGGCTCTCCCACAGTCCCTATCTATTCTTGCAAAGTATACAGGGATAAGCAAGAGTTGCCCTCTCTTGGACAAAGTGTGCCCATATTGGCAATAGAGGGACAGGCATCCTCCAGTTCCCCAGGCTTGGGCACAAGCATTTGTCTTCATGGAAGCTTCTCTCTGCAAGGAGGTCGTAAGAGTGCACGTCCACCCTTGCAAGGAGCAGCCAACTCAGCTGACCACTCAACATGCTTGCCCACATTTAATCACATACCCTGGGAGTCAATTGTGGAATTGTACATATATACGCATGCGTGCAGGTATACATGTGCTGGTGTGTGTACATGTTCATGTGGCTGCATGTAGGCGTTAGGTGGGTGCACAAATGTGCATGTATTTGCAGGCATGCACGTGGAGGTTAAAGGTCAACCTGAGGTGTCATTTCTCAAGAGCCGTCTACCTTGAGTTATTTTTTACTGTTGTATCTTCATGTTCCTTTATTTTTTTAAATAAATCTTCATGTTCCTTTATTTTTAATTAAGTCTTCATGTTCCTTTATCTTCTACATTGAATCTTCATGTTTCTTTACTGAAGCCATTCCTAATTCTTATATATTTATTTATCTTGTAGTCAGAGACCTGTGGGAAAATGGCATCTAATCAAGTTTTGGTTAAAATTTACCAGTTCTAGCTAGTTTCTTGAGATGAATCTCTCACGGGGGACCTGGAGTTCTCCAAGTGTTTTATGCTGGCTGACCAGTGAATTCCAATAACCCTGTCCCTGTCTCTTCAGTACTGGGATTATATGCACATACTTTATGTGTACACCTAACTTTATGCACGGACACTGACTAAGTTTCAAGCCCGGGTTCCCTTTCTTGGGTGGCAAGCACTTTACCAAATGAGTTCCCTTCCCCAGTCCCCAGTTACAGACTGTTGACTGAGCAGATTTTAGTAGCCCACAGCCTGGAAAACGTTGCTGTCATAGATGTTCCCAGCATCCATGTGGAATGTCCAGCATACAGGGTCAAGTCCCAGCCTGAAGATTTACTCAGTGACCCCAGAGCGGAGCCTCTACAAATGTGTCTAAGGAAAGAAGGAGCCTTACCTGCGAATGAGTGTGTGTTTGATGGCTCCAATCATTTCCAGACCATTTAACACTTCCACTCATGTAATGGTTGATTTTCCAGGTCACAGATTTTATGGGTTCACTCACCACTTACAGGATAACTATTGATTGTTTAATTGGCAGGCGAATACTATAGAGAAGACAGGAAAATCAGATGGTAAACACTTATAGCTTAATTGCCTGGTTATCTTTGAGCTATCCTGGGTAGCGGTCATTTACTTTCAAAGTTACATTTAGTCCTAGAAAAATCTCAGTCAAGGCTTGGGGATGTCGCTAAAGTGCTTGCTTAGCTTGCAGAAGGTCACCCTGGGATCCAGAAGACCCTATTCAAAATGATAGAACAATCTCCATTGATCATGGTGAAAACCATTATTATGAACCATTAATATATGCTGATAACACTTTTTAATGAAAGTGCATCTTAATTTACATATAATAGTCCATATCATTGTTTGCAACATCATAAGAAAAGCACATTTAGTCAAAAACAAAAGAATGTAAGCCCTGAGCACACAGTCTGCAGACTTGCCAGTTTATCTTCCCAAAAGGTCACTTCCTGCTTATCTGAGCTCAGTGAAGGTAGCAAATGGTTACTTGAGGGTGTGCACCAGGCTTTTCCAATGAGATTGAGACCTGGAGAATTTCAGACAGCGCTGGTCTTTGATGCCCTGGTTTTAGAAACAAATGCTTAAAGGAAGTCATTAAAGAGCCAGACTGAGCTGTTGTTTCAAAAGCCACTTACCTTTCCCCTAAAACAACAGGGACCCTCAAAAGCCCCTGGAGCCAGCCAATCAGGGAGCAGCCCAAAGTGGAAGTAGAGAGCTGCAGCAGGCCAGCGTGGGTTTCCTAAGACCTTTGACCAAAAGCTGAGGTCTGGCCATACTACACAGTTAGGAAACAAGCGGAGAAGGCTCCCAGAGAAGGAACTCCGATTCTGCCGCCAGTTTCATATGACCAAACTGAGTTGTTCTGAAAATGACAAGTGATGCTAAGGGAGTCCTGAAGTCCTGTGCAGCTCTGAAATGCTGTGTTCCCCACCATTGGCACCCATAGTTGCTGTATTCCTCAACCAAGATGTATGTCTTCTGTCTCACTTACACCTAAGATGCTATTTCACTAATTCAACAGTTATCTAGACACAATTTGTCAGGGGCTCTGTTATAACTGTCTTTTGAAGTACAATGTTACAAAAAAATTTTCTTGCCTTCAGGCATCTATTTCCTAGTGAGAGAGATAGACAAATAGAATAAATATGTCAGCAGAGATGAGCATTGTACAGGAACAGAAAGAAAGTGAGTGTGGACAACCAGGTTGAAGGCTATTTCCATTTTTCTTTTTAAATACACACTATCTTTTGAAGCATTAATTATTTGATGATATGGAAGGAAAGTGTATGTACCATGGCATGCATATGGAGGTCAGAGACAATTTTATGAAGCTGGTTACCTTCAGCTTTTAATTAGCATAAAATTCAAGTCACCAGACTCGAGCTACAAGCACCTTTACCTACCAAGCCATCTTGCCAGCCTGTTTCCACTTTTAAATAGACTGATCATGGCAAGTGAGCTGGCTCATTGGGTGGGTAATAGTGTTTTCTGTGTGAACCTAATAACTTGAGTTCAATCTCCAGAATTTCTAAAAGTCGACCTCCACATGTCATACACACTACGACATACTTGAGCCTGCATACTCACACTCACACACATATCATAAACAAACAAACAAACATAATAGTAATAATAAATAAAAATGACATAGGTCCATCAATATGGACCAATCCATAATCCCAGGGGCATGAGATAATATGTAACCTTGAATTTGATGACTCATTCTTTCAGTTTCAGCTAGCATTTACTCTTAAAAGATTCACAACTTTGAATTCACTTCATTAAAGAATTCATCTTCAATGATAAACCCTTCATTCTTGAAGCGTTCAGTATGAATTACCACCATCTGTAAATGCTAGTTCCAGAGAATCCTGTGCCTTCTTCTGATCTCCAAAATCACCAGGCAATTGTGTGGTGCACATGAATATATCCAGGCAAAACACCCAGACATATAAAGTTAGAGAAAAAGAAAAATCACTTTTAAAAAAAGAGATTAGGCTCTCACTTGAATAAGATATGAGTATTACTCACATTGGTGGTCAGCTGGTGTCAAGCTTCTCAAAAGTGCTAGCAATCCAAGACTGAGGGTGTATCTCAGCGGTCAATCACTTGCCTACTGTGCACACCACACACATTTCAGACTTAGAGTTTAGTTCAGTAAGAGAGTGATCACTTTGTCCTCAAGGCCTAAGATTCTTTTTCGTACCAGAAAAACAATGGTAACCATCTAAATTGAAACCAGAACAGATGACCAGTAGAGACCTGGTCATAGTCTCGAGAGACTCCTTCGGAAGAGCCCAGAAATAAATGGGGCCCAGTGAGGGTTGAGGCTTATTTGGCTGTCATTTGTTTGATTGAAGCTTGGGAAAAATCAGGTGGCATTATGCTTTTGCAGAAGCAGAAAACAGCTCCCACTAAGCGTGCTACTTATTGCCCATGTAGAGATGGCTACAAAGAGAGACCCAGTCCAAACTGAGGAGGCTGATTTTATTGACCAAGGGCTGGAGAGATGTCAGTAAAATGCTTGCTGTGCAATCATGACGACATGAGTTCAATCCCCAGAATGTACATTTAAAAACGAAATCCAACATTGCTATGGCGTGCTTGGCATCCCATCTCCTGGAAGGCAGAGACAGCTGGATCCCCTGCACCTCGCTAGCCATCCAAACTTGCTAACTTGCTGAGTTCCAGACCAAAAAGGCACTTGGTTTCTCTGGGTGCAAACCAGCCCCACAAAGTACATCCCACTGCTCACCCCAGAATGTCATCAACAAATTATTTAGCCTGTCCTCCTCATTTGCATAAGAATCCTGCTCCATCTGTTAGAAGAAGCAATATCCCTTCCTGCTAATCTGATTGCTTCCATCACTTGTATTAAAAAACATGGAGGCTACCATGAGCTGTGCTCTGACCTTTGATTTTCCAATATCGCATCTGGGGTTAGCACTTCCTTTTAATCTCTATGGACAATAGATGGGATTTCACTGAGGAGACTGTGACAGAGGCAGGGATCACAGAGCATGTGTCCATGACCTCAGGTTAGATGATTATAATAACACATTTCAGGCTCTTCTAATAAAGAATATGCTGAACGGGCTCCCACGTGTGCACGTGAACGTCTAATTGCTCTTAACATGTCACTCCCAGCATCAAGAAGCAACAATGTACTGACGGCTTGTCAAATCTGGAATTGATTCTGAAATTGCTTTAATGAGGTGCTGAATAAGGTTGTGGGGGCCTAGCCATCTGAGAGGCCTCTGCAGCGTCAACCATCACCTGCAGTGGCTTTGTTGACTGTTCATAAATGAGGAGGGTCACCACCCAGTTGCTGGGGATTTGCATGCTCAGAGCTGAGACCTCTCGCCTTGTCGCCACCTTGAAAGTCCCTTGCTTCTCGAGTTTGTATTTTCCTTCCAAATAAATTCTCCCCAATAAACGCCTCCAATTGAAAAGGCTGGGCTAGTTTGGCTGAAAACCACAGGAGAGCTATCAAGCTCCTTCTCGTTCCCTTTCCCGCATGTGTGAGCAGTGGCTGAGAGCAAGAGATCACTGGAGAGATGAAAGCTGGTAGGGAATTATACCTGCTCTGCGACTGTCCACAGAGGAGGAGCAAAAACCACCGTCACCTATCTCCAAGATTAACAGACCCACCTCTATTTCAAGTAAAGGAAGAGCAGATAAAAGGTTTGCAAATTTTCAAATAGACTACTGCCGTTCTTAATTCCAGAAAATTGAAACGTAATTCGTATACTGAGACATCATGGCTACATAGTAACTGCTCACTTGGATATCCATCTTCCGAGAAAAATGCTAGCCATTCTAAAGGAGTGAGGTGTACTAGGGAGGTGATTCAGTAGCCATTCAAGCATGAGGACCTAAGTTCAGTCTCTAGCACTCACACAGAGATAGGGATGTGGCCACATATGCTGTAACTCCAGAGCTGCTGTGGGGATCCCTGGGGTTTTACTGGTCAGCTAGTCTAGCCTTATCCAAAAGCTCCAGGCTCATTCTCAAAAAATGAAGGTGGGACTGAGGAGATGTAGGGTGGATAAAGCTATTATTGCACAACAGTAAGGATCAAAGTCCGGATCCCCAAATTAACATGAAAGCCAAGAAGACATGGTAGACTCCTGTAAGACCATCACCTTGAAAGTGGAGAAAAGGGTAGGCAGGCTGGGCCAGACTGGCTAGCTAGAGTTCTGGATTCAGTGAGAGACCCTGCCTCAATAAATAAATAAATAAATAAATAAATAAATAAATAAATAAATAAATAAAAACGTGATCAAGGTCATTAGACGTGGACTTTAGACCTCTGCACTCATGTGTGCACGTGTGCAAATGTGTGCGTGTATGTATATATGCACATTCACATGTATTCACATACCTATGAATATGTATACACATATACACATATCATACACACACAAACAAGATAAATAGGTAAATAGTGAACAGTGATGGGGAAGACCCCCCATTGACCTCTGCCCTCCACATACATGCACACATACATGTAAATGCATATCCAAATGATCTCTCTCTCTCTCTAGCAATGAGCATGGACTAATTTGGACCCTCAAAGTGTTTTTGGACTCCCGATAAAGGAGAAGTATTTGCCCAGCCAAGAGAACTGAGGCAGCTTCCCTACATCCTTGTAAACAACACCAGCACTTGGGCAATGCAGATAAATACATGCCTGGCTCAGGGAAAAATGAAAACCCTGCCAGCAACACTTCACAATTGCTGCTTTCATTCCCTGTCTCTCCAGCCTAGAACATTATCTCATTCAGAGCCCAGGTAGAGAAGCCAAATTGCCTTATTTTCAAAGGAGATGAGTGTTCTTGAGAAAATATCCCTGTGCCTTATACCCTGTGAGCAGTGTCTCATTTCTAACACCTCTGTGGTTGCGAGTACATGACCAGCATCCTTAGTAGGTAGAGACGCTCCCAAGAAATTGATTGCTCCAGGGACCATACATCAATGTTGTGAGGATGTATTGCTCATAAAAATCTGTAAATACAGTCAAAAGGTGAGGGATATTCTGCCTGAAAGAATCTCTAGCAGATTGTAAGGAATTTAGCCAGCTTTCCTGCAAAAAAAAGGCCATTTTGCTTCTCCCCTGCCCTCCCCCATTCTCCTCTCCCCCATCCCCTTAGCTTCTGTCTGTTACCAAGTCTGATCTGGGGTGAGACTGTGTCTTTAGTGCTGTAGCCACTGGCAAGTCACTCATGCTTCTCTGAGTAATTTTAATTAAACTTACTGGGTCTAAGAAAGTAGAAGGGGACACTAGTCAAGAAGAGGAATGGGGTTCATCCAACAGCAGGAGTAGGAGGGGGACAAGGGAGGGCGATGGGGTGAGTAGGACCAAAATGCACTATGCACATGTATGAAAACAGACACTACTGTGTATAGTTAATAAATGCTAAGTTAAAGAAAAAGAAGTCGGTTATGGTTACTTTGGTGGACATGAAAACCCCTCCCCCAGCCCACTCAGCCCATAACATATTGAAAAAAAAGCCCATTGCTTTTGTATGAACCAATGGGAAGAAATGAAAATTAACATGAAGGATAATTGGCACCTTAAGGATTTGGGATATTTTATCTTTTCAGTTACCTCAAGCCTTTGATATTCAAAGAAGTATCAGGAGGAAGAGGAAGAGGAGGAGGGGGGGAGGAAGAGAAGGAGAAGGAGAAGGAGAAGGAAGAGGAGGAGGAGGAGGAGGAGGAGGAAGAGGAAGAGGAGGAGGAGAAGAAGAAGAAGAAGAAGAAGAAGAAGAAGAAGAAGAAGAAGAAGAAGAAGAAGAAGAAGAAGAAGAAGAAGAAGAAAGAGAGAGAGAGAGAAAGAAAGAAAGAAAGAAAGAAAGAAAGAAAGAAAGAAAGAAAGAAAGAAAGAAAGAAAGGAAGGAAGGAACTGCCCAGGATGAAGAATGTCAGGGTTTAAAGTCCAATGACACTTATAACTTTAGTGAAACCAGAACATGATTTTCAGCTGCTCCCAAGACCTCAGTGCATCCCCAGCACTGGACTCTTGTGGAGAGTATCTGACTAGCTCCCTGCCTCACCAGTGACACTGGCTCCCTGCCTCACCAGTGACACTGGCTCCCTGCCTCACCAGTGACACTGGCTCCCTGCTTCACCAGTGACACTGGCTCCCTGCCTCACCAGTGACCCTGGGTGCTAAGACACCCAGCTTAGCACATGGCTTCTCCCACCCTACACAGGACTCCAAGTAAATGAGGGTTACCTGGATGGAGACACTCAAACAGAACAGACAGATGTGATGCACAGCTTCTCCCAGAGGGAAACTGAAAACTGCTAGCAGAACAGGGAAGGGATGGAGGCCCTCAGCCAGTGATCCTCTGCAGTTTATTTCGGGGTGGGGGGCTCATTCCTAGAACAGCAGAATACTGCTCCTCTTCCTATCTGGAAAAGAATTAGCTATCAAACTCATATGAGCAGTAGAACAACATCGAACTTGGCGCAACTAAATCCTGATCTTGGTGTGAAACACATGTTGTATGTGACAATAGATAGAGTAGATTCATATGTCATATAAAATTATATGTAATATAATGCATGTAAGGTACCCCCAAAACCCCAGTTATCTACCCTCCACCTTCTGGCTAAAAACTTTCATGTCTTCCCACTGGTTTATACAAAAACAACAAAACTCCCCCTCCCCCAATATGCTATGGGGTAGGTAGGATGAGAGAGAATTTTCATCAAAGTTGCCAGATCAGACTTCTTTAAAAAAAAAAACTATCATATAGTCTCTATATACGATAGTGGCTATTACTATAAGACTCACTACCTCTGTAGATGGTTATTAGGAAAGAAACATGGGTGAGTCACAGAGCTCATTGGATAAGGTCAGTGGGCAGGCCTGGTGAACTGACTTCATCCCCTGGAACTCACATGGAAAAAGGAAAGATCTGACTTGTCCTCTGTCCTTCACTCCCTGGCATGTGCATGCCCACCCAGATAAAAATGGGGGGCTACAGAGATGTGTCAGTGGTTAAGAGCACTTCCAGAGGACCAGAGTTCAAGTCTCATCAGGCAGCTCACAATCACCTGTAACTCCAGCTCCAAGGGAATCCAGCACACCGACTCTGGTCTCTGTAGGTGCCTGTACTCACAGACATCGATGTCACTCAAAGCCCACATATACACACACATAGTTTAAAATAATAAAAATAAGTGTCAAAATAAGTAAATAAGAGATAGCTGCAAAGAATTTAACAAAGAGTGTTACAGAAGCACTGTGTAATAAAATACATGCAGTTATATATTATATATCAGGAGTTACAAGTTTCAGTGCTATCAGTAGTTTTTGCATGTATGTATGCATATCCATGTGTGTGGTTACAGAAGTCTTGTGTGGGTACAAGTGTGTGCAAGCGTGCATGTATGCATGCAAGTGTGCATGTATGCATGCAAGTGTGCAGTGGAGGTTAGATGACAACCTTGGCTGTCAACACAAGAGCATCTACCTTATTTTTTTGAAACAGGGTCTCTCATTGGTCTCAAACCCCCCAAGGTTAAGTTAGACATTGAGTTTACAAGCACATACCACCACTATACCTGGCTTTTCTTAAGTAGCTTCTGAGAATCAAGCCCTTTTCCTTATGTTTCTAAAATAAGTACCTTACAGCCCAGACAATAGCAACTAAAAGGAAAAGAAAATATTTTGCTGTATTAAACACACTGGTTTCTCATTATATTTGTGTTTTTCTTTTTTTTTTTTTTCCAAGACAGGGTCTCATGTATTCCAGGCTGGCTTTGAACTTCTGATCTGCCTGCCTCTCCCTCCCTAGTGTTGAAATTATAAACAAGCAGAATCGTGACTCCTGGTTTTATCCTTATTGCTAATGAAACAGCACGTGCAGCCTCTTCCAGTGAGCTCCCCCTCAGGCCTCAACACAAGGTGAATCCCAAGTGATAGAAGCCAAAATGTCACTCTCCCCTGCCACCACCTGCTCTTGGGTCAGCTGCACGGTGGTGTGATTACTGACCCTATCACTGCCTTCTCACTTCATCTCCCCTTCTGCCTTAATTGATGGCCCTGACACCAGCCCAGAGCCTCTGCCTAGAAGCACCTCAGGCACAAATGACTCCTGTAGCCATCAGACGCTGCTCCTTTCTGAAGGCGGTGGCCAAAGCCAAGGTCTCAGCCATGGCTTCAGTGATGGTTAATCTTGATTGTCAACTTGATGAGATTTATAGTCGCCATGGAAACAAGCCTCTGGGCATGTCTGTGAGGGGGTTTCTACATTGAGTTAATTGAGATGGGCCGTCCCACCTTAAATACAGGCGCCACTGTTCCATGGGCTGGGGTCTTACACTGAATATAGAGAAAAAAAAACAAAGAGGAGCTGAGCACTTGAGAGGTAGAGGCAGGAAGAGCAGAAGTTCAAAAGATCATTCACAGCTATATATAGGAAATTTGAAACCATCCTGGATTACATAAGACCATTTAAAACAACTAAATAAACTTTCTTATATATTGTATGGTGTTTATATACAGATAGGATTTAACAACTGCATGCAGGCGAACTGGTCCAGTAATTAAAAAAAAAATAGAATGTCAAAAGTAGGAGTTATGTATTTAAATGAACGTATTCTGTGGTTATTGAGTAAGCGCTGCAAGATCAGAGACAAGGAGAGATTAAAAAAAAAAAGAACCCTGCCCTGTGAAATAAAAATGAAAAGATGTTATTGAAGTCTGTTGTTCAGATAGGAAAACGAAGGAACTTTCTCTGGGGATCTGCTCAAGGGGACTCCGATTTGCCTGGCTTGGTTGAAAACTGACTATGAAGCAATTCCTCACAGAGAATCCTTGTGTGTCAGGGCTGTGTTTAAAGTTGAGCGTAAGCAAATTAGAGTTTGGCTTTCCATGGAACATCTAGCAAACTCCTGGATTCTTCTCACGCCTTTGGGACATGTAGAAGATACCATAGTACCTCTCAGTCTGACCTGAAGGGAGATAAGGTTCCTGTGACAGGAGAGTGGGACAGAGAAGTGGTGTCCAGAAGCACCAAGATCTACATAGGAACAAGCCAGTGACAAAGGGCGACTGGACCTCTCCCAACCTCCAATTACATAAAAACATAAAGCCTATACAAAAACAAACAACCAGTCCAGTCCTACAATATGTCAATCTCCATGCTGGGGAAGGTGGGGCTATGCAAATGACCCAAAAAGGAGAAGCCTGCTCCAGGGTCTTTGAGCCAAAAGCCCCACCTATCTCAGCTCCCCTGACTACTTCAGTCTCCAAAATGTCTTTTTCCTGCTTATAAATTCTCTGTCTCGACATGCCTCTATGTGTCCCCGCTCCAGTTCCTTGTTCCAGGACACAGATCCTGAAAATCTCAACAAGGGCCCTCTGGGCTCTAATCCATGCCCAGAATACCTGAGGTGTTCCAACTCTCATGTTGTTGTTGTTGTTTTTAATTTAAAGAGTGTTGATTTATTGTGTGTGCGTGCACATGCATGCATGTGGGGGGGTCAGGGGAAAGCTTTCTGAAGTCAGTGCTTGCCCTTCCCCAACAAATACCAGCGGTAGAACTCAGGTCAGCAGGCTTGCCTTACGTTGGTCTTTCCTTTCTGTTGCTGAGATAAAAACACCCTGACCCAGGAAGAAAGGGTTTCCCTTGGCTTATTCTTCCAGGCAATAGTCCATTGTTGAAGTAAAGTCACAGAGGCCAGAACTCAAAGCAGGTAGTCACATAACATCTACAGTCAAAGGCAGAGAGAAACGAATGCATCCATACTGGCCTGCTAGCTTTATCCACTCTTTCAAGATGGCATCACCCACCATGGGGGGGCTGAGTCCATTAACAACCAACACACTCTTTGCAGACATGCCCACAAGCCAACTGGATCCAAACAGTTCCTCAGCTGAGCATCCTCAGGTGATTCTGGGTGAGGTGGCTGTTTGACATCTTAAAACCAACCAACACACAGGGCAAGCCCTGTTACCCGCTGAGCCGCATGCTGGGCTCTGACTGACATGTTTTCTAAGACATACATAACTGATCTTTACAGCAAACACATATCAAGGTCTGCTCAGACCCTACCCCTGTGGACAGAACTTGGGCTGGAACAAAATGTTGAAATCTGGCTTGTATCTGGGCTGGAGTTGCAATGATCATACCTGGAGTAGGGCCTCAACAATTCTACACATTATATCTCATACCCAGGGAATCCAGTATCTACCACCAAGTTCCAGATGGTTGCACAGATGTCACTGTCAAGTAGCCATGCTCTTTGGGGTCAGAGCAAACATCCTTCTCTATATATAGACCCTAGGATAAAATGTAGCAGACATAGTGAGAGAGGCACATACCTGTACCTATTCCTCTCTTACACACACACACACACACACACACACACACACACACACACACACTGTGTCTTTCAATTAAGATAGAAATCACATCTGGAATTCAAAAGCAAAAGTGAAGGTCACCTCTTTATTTGAAGGTCATCTTCCCCCACGGTATTCAGGATGCTTCCGGTATGTTTATGTCCCATGTAACTTTTTTCTCTCTCTCTCTTTTCTCTTTTTGTATTAAGCCATGAGTTCCCAGAGAAAATGTGCTTCTCTGGGAGGAGCAGGCCAGCTTTTCAACCAAATTCAAGTTCCTCTCTCTCTAACTTCCTTTTCTTTGATCATTGACCTTCATGGGCTTCGGGAACTCTTTTCCAGTCTTCAGGTGCTCAATATGGTCTATATGCACATTAATACATTAATTCTCTTAGAGAGAAACTTGCCCTTAAGTTACGTGTCTTTCACTTTTGCCGTGGTAACTCTCCTGAGGTGTTCTTTTGTGAACAGTACCCATTCTCTTAGAGTCTACAGTATTACCCTTTTAGTAGATTGACATATATGTGGCCAAAGGAACAATTTCATGTTTCCTAAAGGGCCTGGAAATTATATGGCAAGTGCATCTCCTCTTTCCCATTTCCTCTTATTGTTTGGGGGAATTACAGAAGTTGAAAGGAAGGGGGTGATCTAAAGATTTGTGTGTGTGTGTGTGTGTGTGTGTGTGTGTGTGTGTGCAAGTGTTGGAGAAAACCAGAAGAGGGCATTGGACCCCTTGAGATAGAGTCACAGACACTTGCCAGCCACTCAATATATGGATGCTGGGAACCAAACTCAAGTCCTCTGGAAGAAGTACAGGCACTCTAAACTACTAAGTC
Source organism: Mus minutoides (assembly GCA_902729485.2). Classification (NCBI taxonomy): domain Eukaryota; kingdom Metazoa; phylum Chordata; class Mammalia; order Rodentia; family Muridae; genus Mus; species Mus minutoides. The sequence continues at coordinate 244,639 of LR753520.1, read as the reverse complement.
ATGCTTGTGTGGGTATCTGGGGAGGGGTGTGTGCCTTTGAGTGCAGTGCCCGCAAAAAGAAGAGAGCATTGGACCCTCTGAAACGGGTTACAGGTGGTTCTGAGCTGTCCAGCTCGGGTGCTAGGAATGGAACTTGAGTCATGTGGAAGATCAATATGCACTTTTAAGTGTGGAATCCTCTGTGCAGTGCAGTTCCCTCATCTCTCAAGTGCTGGACTGCAGATGTTTACCACTCTTCATTCCCAGTGGTACTGGGGATGGAAGCCAGGCCTTCCTCCATACTGTATCAACTGAGATACAACCTCGGCCTCTCCACATGCTTTTCTAGTTAAACTTTACCTTGTCACTCTGTCATGTCTAATGTTGGGCAGAGTACATAGCAGGAAGGTACTCAAGCAACATGGTGTCTTTGTGTTTACCCTCACCATGTGACAAGTACCTTGCCAAAAAGAATAAAAGAAAGAACTGAATAGGACAGAGTCTATGTCTTCAACACGTCCTAAATCTAGAAGGAAGGAAGAGGAACATATGTGGCATAGCTGAATGGTACTTAAGACTTCAGAGATGGACCACTAGCCCTGTCTAGGGATGCATAGGTATGGGCGTAGTCAGGCTTAGGCTGGGAATGTCCCATCCTCTGGAATGTAGATCCGATTTGTCACATTGAGACTTGGACCTCCAGAGGATACAGTGAGGAGAAGAATGTCCCTTCTAACATTAAATCTATGAGATTTCTGGCATTTAACACTCACTGAGATGTGTCAATTTGTGTCTCAAAAACAGAGAAACAGAACTGAGAAATGGCTGGATCAGTAAAGTTGTGGCCGGCAGTCAGCAAATAGCTCAGGGGCTGGGACGAAGCTTGGGTAGAGAGGGCCTGCCTCGTAAACATGAGGGCCTGCGTTCAGTTCCCAGAGCCCACACTTAAAAAGCCAGGCACGGGTACACGGGGCAGTTGAGGTAAGCAGATCTCTGAGACTTGCTGGCAAGACAGCTGAGGCAAATCAGTGAGCTCCAGGCCCAGTGAGAGACCCTGTCTCAGCAAAACAAGATGCTGATGGTTAAGGGATGACACTTGAGAGTGTCCTCTGGTCTCCACAGAGGAATGCATTTATGTACACACACACACACACACACACACACATACACACACACACACACACACACACACAATGGAAAAGGAAAAGGAAATAAAACATTTCACTCCTTGTTTCATGGTAGATGATATCTCATTCCTCTGTTCCATTGACAAAGTGACCTATGGTCCCTCCGTCTTTTTCTAGAGGGCACACTGTGTGGGGAAATTGGCACCAGGCAGTGATTTGATACATGTGCTCTGAATGGGTAAATACAAAGTCCTGGGGATGTGTACAGAAATAAAAAAAAGGCCTTGAAATCTGGAAGCTCGAGGAAGAGCCACTCTGACCTTTCCTTAAATCATTCCTCAACACCTGCTGTGTTCTGAGAGCTGCAGAGAAAGCATGAAGAAGAAAATGATCTGGAGCCATGATCTTAAAGAGTACAAACAAGAAAGTGAGTCAAAAATGCAGTTGCAGATGCTCAAGCTAATGAGAATCAGAAAAATACACATCAGAACACTCATTCCCCTAAGGTATAGGTCCATCATAGAATGTGGACCTACTGTGCAAAAGGTTCTGGGTTCCATCTTCATCACAACAACAAAAAGGGAGGGAAGGGAGAAGGGAGGAGGGAAAGGGAGAAAGGAAGAGGGAGAGAGAGAAGGAAGGAGGGAAGGAGAGAAGGGAGGAGGGAAGGAGAGAAGGGAGGAGGGAAGGAGAGAAGGGAGGAGGGAAGGAAAGAAGGGAGGAGGGAAGGAGAGAAGGGAGGAGGGAAGGAGAAAAGGGAGGAGTGAAGGAGAGAAGGGAGGAGGGAAGGAAGGAGGAAAGGAAGGAGGGAAGGAAGGAAGGAGAGAAGGGGAGGGGAGGAGAGAGAAAATATTAATGCTATATTACTTCATACTACATAACTAAAATGTTTTAAACTGGCTGATGGTCTCAACTATTGTCCCACGTGTTCTTTCAGCATGACTGGAGAGAAAGGAACACTAGCACAGTCCTACAGTGGGTAATTTGCCCTTTCCTTCTGAAACTATGTGTGGAACTTACTCCAGCTCTGGGTGTGTGAATATCCCCAAGGAACTCCCACACAGATTTACAAGTCATAAGAGATGGTTCATTCAAACCTTATTTGCATTAGTGGCCACCTAGGCACTCAGCCTGAGGATTAGACCATCAAAATACAGAAGGAAGGGATGCAACCCAACGTACACTGTTGAAAGCAATAGGCTAGAAGTCTATGTAATGAGGTGCATCAACGCCGGTGAGCACAGAACTCTGGGTTCCACTCCCAGCAATGTATAGTTATGTGTGGTGGGGGCGTGCCTGCAATCCCAGCACTCAGAAGGTGGAGAAGGGAGGATCAGTTCAAGTTCATCCTTGGCTACAGGGTGAATTCAAGGCCAGCCTAGGCTACATGAAACCCTGTGTTGACAACAAAAGAAAAAGACAAGTCCCAAGGGAATGAAAAGGTCCTTACCTCCTGTGATGGCCTCTGCAGAGGGCAACACAGGAGGAGTCTGCACTGGCTCACTGCTGGTTAATCAGCAGAGAGAGGAAACCACATCTCCTGACCTGGAAGCTCCTGCCCTATGGAAAGTCCTGGCTGCTGAGTTCTAGTGGGGAAGTGGCTTTGAAGTTCCATTCTCCTGAAAGGAGGTGTGCAGAGCCACCTGGAGAAGGCTGGGTGGGGGGGTCTGGAACCAGAAACCCTCTGAAGGGACACACTTGGTGTTGGTATCAGGACCTCTGAAACCCTTGACATCACATAGGCAACCTGCATACCTGTTGCCAAGGCAACAGCCACTCTATTCCCAGAACCCACTCGGCTCACCTCCCACCTTTACCTGTGGCTATGTCACTATCCATATATAAAAGGAAGGCCCCTCTGATCGATCTCTCACTCCCCTCCCCCACCTTCTCTTTCACCTTGCCCTTCTCTCTCTCTCTCAATAAACCTTACGTGGATCTGGGGTGGTCTTTCTGGAGCTGCGCGAGGATCACAACACTTGGCCCAATAGTGCAGATATGGGCAAAGGCATAGACACCGAAGGTTGGATCTTTGTCGATATCAGCCTCCTATGCGATGGCTGTGCCATCAGGGAGAGCCTCAGGACTCACTCACAGTCTGGCCTGGAGGATTATTTACAATATTTGGCTAGAGTCTGTAAAGTGGAAGTGTCTGCATTTGTCACGTGATGCAGACACACGTGGTGTTTTGCTGAGGCAAGACCCATGGGAGGACACGCGATGTTTGGGCAGAGTATAAACAGGACTCAACAGACAGTGATGGCACGCTTGCATAGCTCGGTTTGCAACACTTCCTTCTTCTCTTCCACTCTTTGTCTTTGCTGATCTTCACGTCATTGAAAGATGCATGGCAGAGAACTCCGGGCATCCTGGCTGGTCCTTGTCGCTGCTGCTGATTCATGCCCATTTGGCAGAGGCCTGGCAGTTTCTGCAAGATCATGCCAACACTGCTGGTTCGTGTTTGCTATCCTGTCACTACTGAGCTGGACTGCTGTATCCTAACAAATTGAAATTAAAATCACCCCCAAGGAACTACTTTTTTGTTTTGGGTTTTTTTGTTGTTGTTGTTTTTGGTTTTTCGAGACAGGGTTTCTCTGTATAGCCCTGGCTGTCCTGAAACTCACTCTGTAGACCATGCTGGCCTCGAACTCAGAAATCCACCTGCATCCGCCTCCCGAGTGCTGGGATTAAAGGCATGTGCCACCACGCCCGGCTTTAAGGAACTACTTCTAAACAGGTCCACATCCCCTTGTTCTGTTTACTATCTTTTTGCCCCTACCTTTGGATGATGGACTAGAACAGGGGTGCTGTCAAAGCATTTGAGAACCCTTATTAAAGGTAGGTTTTAAAAAAATCTAAGCCTACAGATCAGCTTCCCAGTTGTTTCCTTCTAGGGAGAAGATGCTATGAGCTGCTCAGACTTCCAACCTGATCCTCTCAGGAACATGGGGAGAGGCTTATATGAACCTGGGACTTCGCCATCCCTGAACTGCATCCTGCCAAGAAAATGAAATTAACTGATCAGCCCAGGGCCACGTCTCTAAGCCTGGCTCTGGGGCTTTGGCAAGACCTTTCCAAGCTGCAGAAATGGAGAATGAGGGAGGGGTGGGGTTTGTTTTGTTTTGTTTTTTTATAAAAAGGGGGAGCAGATTGAAAGCGAGTAAGACACAGAGTGGAGAGGTGGCTCAGTGGTTAAGAGTGCCCTCCAAGCCCTCTACAGCAGAGAAAAGCAAGAAAGGAGGCTGGAAAGTGTGCCTGTGGATTGGGGTGTGAGGAAGTCCTGGCAGGAATCAGTTAAGTGTTCTTGCAAAAGATCTAGATTTAGTTCCCAGCGTCCACATTAGCAGCTTAAAACCACCTGTAACTCGAAGGAATCCAAACGCCCTCTTCTGGCCTTTGCTGGCACTGCAGTCACATGCATATACCGAGGGAGGGAGGGAGGGAGGGAGGGGGGAAAAGGAAGGAAGAGACAGAAATTAAAGCAAAAACATCACCACAGTGCCCTTCATCTGGTGCTGGAGGAAAAGAATGATTTTGTATTTTTTAAAATTGAGTCAATAAACATTTTCTCGGGACCCTAGAGTGACACTAAGAGAAACCAAAGCATCAAGCGTTAGACATTCAGAGAGAGCTCAGTTAGTAAAGCAATTGCCTTGAAGACATTAGACCTGAGTTTGATCCTCAGAAACCACATTAAAAAAAATTCCTGTGGTGGTGAGTGGTAAGCTCAGCACTGGGGAGGCGGCTCAGGTGGATCCCTGTCACCTCAGCACTCGGGAGGCGGCTCAGGTGGATCCCTGGACAGTCCGCTGAGGAGGCGGGCTCAGGTGGATCCCTGGACAGTCCGCTGAGGAGGCGGCTCAGGTGGATCCCTGGACAGTCCGCTGAGGAGGCGGCTCAGGTGGATCCCTGGACAGTCCGCTGAGGAGGCGGCTCAGGTGGATCCCTGGACAGTCCGCTGAGGAGGTGGCTCAGGTGGATCCCTGGACAGTCCGCTGAGCCAGATCAACCAGGCCAGGCCAATGAGAGACCTTGTCTCAAAACAATCCAGGTAGAGGTACCTGAGGAATAGCGCCTGATGCTGTTATGCATACAGTACCTCCGTGTGCATATCCACACAGTGGGAACAAGTCACACCAGTCAAGCTTAAGGTCTCCTGCAGATGATAGACAGTGCATGCAGTCATGAGGCAAAATAGAATGACTATTGATATTATTATGCTGATAGGGGACAGTGAGAGAGAGAGAGAGAAAGACAGAGAGAGACAGAGGTAGAGGCAGAGAAAGACAGAGAGAAATATAAAATCCTTTATAGACAAGAAGCCCTTCCACAGCCAAGTTCAAAGCAAGAAAGGAAGCCGGAAAGTGTATCTATGGAATTAAGATGTAAGAAAGTAACCAGAGAGTGACAAACAGAAACAGGCCAGGAAAGAATGTTCAGGCAGTGGGCATGCAAGATCAAGAGATGGGAACAGACTTGCAAAGAGTAAAAGAGTAAAAGTTGTTGGAAGCCTAGTGAGCTAGCTAGCTTTACCTCGACTTGACACAAACTATAATCACCTGAGAGAAAGGAACCTCAATTGACAAAATACCTTTATAAACTTGGCTTTAGGCAAGTCTGTAGAACATTTTCCTAACTGGTGACTGATAGGGTAGGGCCCAACTTATTGTGGCTGGTGGTCCTGGGTCCTATAAAAAAGCAGGCTGAGCAAGCCAAGGGGAGCAAGCCAGTGAGCAGCAGCCCGCTGTGGACTCAGCAGCAGCTCCTGCCCTGACATCCCTCACTGATGGACTATGATGTGGAGGTGTAAGCCAAATAAACCCTCTCCTTCCCAACTTGCTCTCAGTCACAGTGTTTTATCACAGCAATGGAAACCCTAACTAGGATACCTACTTAAAGTCAAATTTCAGATAAACACTAATACTTTTATAGCATAAACATGTCTCAGATATTGAATGTTTTGATGGAACATTTTGGAACATAGTTTATCTAAACATTTGGGATATTTGTGTTCATTGGAAGTTTGAGTTTAGCTGGGTGTCTGATATTTTTATTTCCTAAGTCTGAAAACTCTCTATGTACCTGAAACAAAATCAAAGAGGGGGTAACATGACAGCTAAATTATGTCCCCCCTAAAGAAAACATTTAAAGTCATATCTCCCCATCAAGGGAACCTTTTTTGGAAATCGTGTTATGACAGATGTAATTATTTAGGGTTAGGTGACATTGCGGCTGGAGACAACTAACCCAGTGTAGCTGCTGTGATAGGATCTCAATCACCTTGAAAACCTCTGCACATAGTTGTGATGGGATTCGCTGAGGTGGAAAGACCCACCTCTACTGTGGGTGCCATCATTCTCTAGGCTGGGACCCAACACTGGAAACAAAACAAACAAACAAACAAACAATAACAGAGAAAGCCAGCTGAGCACCGGCATTCAACTCCCTCTGCTTCCTGACTGAAGATGCATGTGGCCTGCCACTTCCCATTCCTGCTGCCATGACAACCCCATTCTGATGGACCGTTCTCTCCAACTGTAAGCCAAAATAAACCCTTCCTTCTTAGTTGCTCCTGCCAGGTGTTTGGTCACAGCTATGTAACCACAGTACAGTGACAGTAACCACTATAGCTGATAGTTCTGACAGGAAGAGACAGAGTGGAAAACCCGGGAGAAAGGCTACATGACAACAGGCAGAGACTATGATGTGCTAAAGTGTGGCACAGTCACTCACTGAGGCTGGAAAGAGACCTAAGAAAGGCTCTTCTCTGCCGGCACCTTGGTTTCCAATTCTGAACCCTCAGAACCAAGACTCTCCACATGTCTGATGTTGAATCCACTGTGTCTAGGAAGCAGACAGAATCAGTTAGTATGGGGGGCAGGGGCTGTGGTGGTTTGACTAGGTATCGATAGATTCATGTGTTTGAATACTTGGCCATGGGGGAGTGGCTTTGTTGGCATGGGTGTGGCCATGTTGTAGGAGGTGTGTCACTATGGGAGTGGACTTTGAGGTCTTATATGCTCAAGCTCCACCCAGTGTACAACACTGTCTGCTGGGCTACAGATCCAGATGTAGACCTCTCAGTTCCTGCTCCAGCACCATGTCTGCCTGCATTCGGCCTTGAATTCCCGCCATGACAATAATGAACTAAGCTTCTGGAACTGTAAGCCAGTCCCAAGTAAATATTTGCCTTTAGAAGAATTGCCATGGCCATGGTGTCTCTTCTCAGCAATAAAATCCTAAGACATGGGGTGAAGCCAGAGAGGTAACAGGGCCCTTGGAGATGCTCCCCCTTCCCCACAGAGGGCCTGGTCTATCACCTGAGGACTTGGCTCACACTCTGAGAGGCAGACTCTCTGAGAGTTACTTCGGTATGAGATCTAAGTTCACTTCAGGGTAACCCCCAGGGAAGGAAGTGGCATGAGTTGCTCCAAGAGCCACAGTGTGATTGTACCTGCTGGATGTGTATGAGGCTGGTGGGTGAGACTCTAGTGAGAGTCCAGTGAGAGTTTTCTAGCTAGACCTTGAAAAGTCTTTTGCTTAAAATGTATGGGTGTGCTTCCCCCTGTAGGCCACCCGAGTGCTAAGGGAGATGAGTGTAGCAGACCAATCCTCTGGCTCTCAACCCTCAGACTTCAAATAAAATGCAGGGGGGCTGGGAAGCGGCTCAGGCAGTAAAGTGCTTACCGTGAGAGCAGGAGGGTCTAGGTTAGACCTCCAGCACCCATGGAAGAAAGCAAGTGTGCATGAGTTTATAATCCCATTGTTGGGATGGTAAAATAGGCAGATCTCTGGATGATGTCCTGGCTAGTGAGCCAAGCCAAATCAATGCATTCCAGGTCAGTAAGAGACTCTGTCTCCAAAAATCAAAACAAGAGGTGACAAGATGGTTCAGTGGATGAAGATGGTTGCCACCAAGCCTAACAACTTTAGGTCAATGCCTGAAACACACATGCAAAAGAAGAGAATGGAGTTCTGCAAGCTGTCTTCCAACCTTCACACGTATTCTGACGCACGCGTGCATGTGGGCATACATTAAATAAATACAAAACAAAGAAATGGGAAAAGACTTTAAAGACAAAGTGGACAGCATCCTGAGGACAGCACCCGAGGCTAACCTCTCGTCTCTGTGTACACACACATGCACATGCATATGCACGCACACGTATACACACTCCTACACACAGAAACACATAGGAAACACAGGGAGCATCTGCAGCTTCTGTGGAGATGAGAAACTCTGCCCCAGTGAGGGACTTATGTGTTGGTGCACAGTAGCAAAGCTGCAGAGGAAGCATGACCTATGAGGGAGGATGGGGACCTATGGCATGCTGTGCTGAGGGATGGGCAGGCAGGGAAAGCCTCAGCGGTGGGCAGGCAGGGAGAGCCTCAGGGGTGGGCAGGCAGGGAGAGCCTCAGGGATGGGCAGGCAGGGAGAGCCTTGGGACTGGTGTACAATTTGCTGCAGCATCATGAAAACTTGAACATTGTTTCTGGGAAAACAGATACAGAATTTCCAGTGGCTTCTTAAGGAGAGTCTAAATCAAATTAGGATTAAGTAAATACAGCAGGTAAGGGCATAGACATGAGCCAAGTTCAAAATCTGTTTGGGGGGGGGCAGGAGGGTGAAGGGGGAGGGGGAGGACCGGACAACCTTAACTGTCATTCCTCAGGTGCTACCTTGTTTGGGAGTGTTTTTCTGCTTGTTTGTTTATTTGTTTCATTGGTTCTTTGAAAATTCAGTGCAACCTGTTTTGATCATTTTTCACTCCCTCCCCCAACTCCTCTCAGATTCACCTCCCTTTCCCTTCCCAGCAGACTTGGTTTTCTTTTTCACTTTTTCTTTTGTTTGTTTTGTTTTGTTTTTTGTTTTGTTTTGTTTTGTTTTGTGAGACAGGGTTTCTCTTTGTGTAGCCCTGGCTGTCCTGGAACTCCTATTGTAGCCCAGGACAGCCTTGAACTCACAGAATTCTTCCTGCCTCTACTTTCCAAGTGCTTGCATTATAGGCATGTGCTACCACCTCCTGGCCCATTTTTTTTTCTTTTTCAAATACATCCAGTTCAATTTGTGCTACCAAAATATTTTTGGATGTGTGACATTTCATTGGAGAGTGTTTCCTTTGATCACTCTGAAAGGAAACTGACTTTCTCTCTCCCAGTAACCATCACCAGCAGCAGCTCTGATTCTAGGAGGCTGTGTGCCCTTCTCACCTTTCTGTGCTGGGATTTTGTCTGGCTTGAGTTTGCACAGGTCTTATGCACTCTGAGACAACCACTGTAATTCACATGGACAACTGCCCTTGTCTGCCCAGGAAGACAGTTTCCCTATAGTTACCCACCACCTCTGGCTCTTACAGTTTCCCAGCTCCCCTTCTTCATTGTGATTCCTGACCCTTTGGAGACTTAAAATGTCATCCCATTTAGTGCTAAGCATCCTGCAGTCTCTTATTCTCTGTACTTTGACCAGTTATGGGTCCCTGAATTTAATCACTACCTACTGCAAATAGAAGCTTCTCCAACGAAGGTTAAGAAATGCATTAATCTATGATTATAGCAATAAGTCATTAGGAATTGTCCATTTAGCAGAATAATAGTAGTAGATTGTCCTGAAGGGCATATTTTCTCGTATGTGTTTCAGCTTGTGTAATGGGCCTTAAATCTAGTAATGGGTTGGTTACTCCTGAGCTGTTTATGCCACTATTACACCAGTGGGCATGTCTTATCGAGTCAATCATTACTGTGCTCCTAGAGTTCATGGTTGGATCATATTGTTGATTATTTTCTTCTCTGCACCTCACAGCACTGTGAAAACTACCCAGTAAGAATAAAGTTTCCAGAATAAAATTTCCACTCTATTTTCCCATGTTTTATGACTTAAGTATGTGGTGTCTTCAGCAATTGAGATTTACTATCAAGTTTTGTAGGGTAATCAATAGCATTGTCACTGACCTATAATGTTTAGGAGTCTATGAGACCACAGTGGTCATCAGCTCCAAAAGAGGTAGCCCATCTCTGGCACTGGGTTTCTACTTGTTAGCATGTGGTGTATAAAATGGGCATTGTCACCTTATTATAGGGTAACTCCATTTTAACTCTTTTCTATATATGTTTCTGCATGCATATATTTCTTCCTTGTATTCCCTTCTCTACCCTGCTTTCCGTCTCCATCCCAATTTAACTCTTCCTCTGTCGAGCGCCTACCCCGTCCAGTGGGAATAAGACGCAGGACAACATTCCTCTCTCATCATTCCCCTGTAATCTTTTGTATCACTGAATTCTATCTCTCCTTCCTTTACTAACCTGATCCATAAGGATATTACAAATAAAACATACATGTCTGAAGGTTCAAAACAACATCTACAAATGAGAAAGAAAACATGAGATGCTTGTCTTTCTGAGTCTTGGTTATTTCAGGTGATTGGTTCCAGTTCTGTCTGTTTACCTAATCCATTGTGTTTTGAGACATGGTTTCTCTGCTGGCCCAGAACTCAACAATAAGCTAAGCTGCCTGGCCAGTGCATTGCAGGGATTTTCCTGTCTTTCTCTCCCTATATCTGAGATTACAAGCACATGCCACGACCCCAAGCTTTTTCACATGGGTTCCATGTAAAAACCTCAGGTTCTCATACTTGCAAAGCAAGCATCTTACTGACTAAACCATCTCCCCAGCCCTAAAATCCACTTGTGTGTAAGAGATGGTTCTGATGGTAAGGTCCTGTTCCCCAGTTGGTTCTTGATTGATCGATAAAGATGCCAGGGGCCAATTTCTGGGTGGCAGAAAAGAGGCAGAACTTCCAGGTCTCTGAAGGCAAGCTAAGAAATGCAGGAGGAGGAAGGGAGATTTTACCATGCTTCGGAGGAAGAAAGGGTGGCCAGCCATGTGAGATCTCAGGGGGAGCAGCAATAGGCCACTTCCCTAGGCAGGAGGTTAGAAACATACCCAAGCAGAGGGCAGATTTAGGGTGTTGAGCTGGGACTAAATGTAACTGAGTGACTAAATTTGAGGGCAGATTTAGCATGCTGAGCTAATAAATAGTATTGGTAAGAGCATGCTAGCTGACAGAGATTAGAAGTGCCCAGCAATTGAGCCAACAAGGCAGGCTAGAATTGAGCTACATGTGTGTATCTGTGTTTTTCATCCACATATCTAATATTCTCTGGGTGGGGGCTGGTAGCTCTGTCCACCTGGAGCTTAAAGTGAGGTAGCAAAAACTACACACAGCACTTGTGTTTTGAGCAGCCATGATGCTTTGACAAAAGCGGAAGTTCTCAGCATTGACTCCCTGTTAGAATCCCCCTGGAAATCTTCCAGAATGCTGACCCATCAGACTGCACTCAGTCTGGCCGTGATCTTAGAACTGCGATTTTCCAGTCATCGACAGAGCTGAGAATGGCAGCTCTAGAGTTTGGGATGAGCCTCCTCTTGGGATGTTGACTATCATTTACCTACTAGACTTCTGACTCCTAGTTCAGCACGCTGCCGTCACAACATCATGAGGGGTGGAGTTCTCAAAGTTCTTAAAACAGAACCACTTTAACAACAAAAAAATGTTATATGTATACATATATATCTTCATATTATATATATATTATATATAATATTGTATATATTATATAATATGAATATTATGTTTTATATAGCATGTATATTATCTATTATAGATGTAATTTTTTAAGGCATTGACTCATGTAGATTAGGTTGGCCTTGAACTTGCTGTGTAGCTGAAGGTGGCCTTGATCTTCTGACCTTCCTGCCTCTACATCCCCAGTTCCCCAGTATCATAGGTGTGTATTATCACTCCTGTTTTGTATATTGTTGGGAATGAAGCCCAGAACTTCATGCCTGCTAGGCAAGCACTCTACTGACTAACCTACATAGCTGGCCCTTTAGCCATAATATTTATAATGTAATATATGTACATATAAATAGAAGACAGAGAGAGCTAAAATTGCTGTTGTCAGGGCCCAGTGTGCATGCTACGTGAGAACTGGTAGGCAGCTGGCAGAAAGCAGAATGTCCCTTTCTGTCCCATGACTACTCTTCCCCTTCTACCAAGCTGCTGGATTGTCTTTGATCCCTTACAACAAACCATGAGATACTGAAAAGAACTTTTGGAGGAAGTTCTCCCAAAAGCCTACCCTGTTTGGGCATCATGTTAGCCAAGAGGGTCTGTGCGAAGGGATTCCTCACTGTTTCATTAGAGTCATGGGTGCAAAAGGGTGCTTAAGCAAAATGTGATAGGATTCCACTGGACAAAGCTGCAGAGCTGTCCAAAACACAGTGGGGCTCTTAGGAAAGTTCTTTTGTCTTGAGTCGGGTGAGGTGTGTCTGCAGCTATTAGAAAATATTCTTGCATGATCTCTAAAGTTACTGTTGGTTTTGTTCCAAGTATGGGTTTTCATAAAAGGAATAAGGAAATGGGGGATGTTAGAAACAAGAAAATTAATGAAACAAAGAGAGATGAAGGGTAGACAGGGCATTGGAGGTGTTGGGGACCAGAAACATCAAGGGTGATTCTTGCTACACCACAGACTAACTCAGGGAGGAGGGCAGAGTTGGGTTCCTGACTTTTCCAACAGGATATAAAGAAGATAATACAGGCCCCGTTCACCCTAAAGGGCAAGTCTAAGGCTACCGAATGGGGCTTGGGTAAAAGAACAATTTTCTTTGAAGTGAAAGATCAAAATAGCCTTTTGAGAAATCAGATCTCCTGGGCTGGATTTCAGCTCCTGAAGCTGGCTTTGTAGGAGAAGGACAGAAGAGGCCTGTAACATTCTGAGGCTAGAAGAGAGTCACTGTGTTACTGGGTTCTGCTGCAAGAAGACTGTCCCAGCATGATGATGTGGAAGAGGAGAGAGAGAACACAGGGGACAAGCTCCAGCTCTAGGAGCTATGAGGAAGTGAGGGTGTGTGTGGGTGTGGGTGTGTGTGTGTGTGTGTGTCCTTCAGCATTTAAGAAGACTACAAACGCACAGGCAATTCTGGAACTCAGTGGTCTTTTATCTATTCTCGCCAAATTTGTTTTGGGGGGTTGGGGAGATGGCTCTTACAGTAAAGTGCATACTTTTCATACACAAGAACCTAAGTTTGAGGTCCAGAGCTCATGTTTGTTTGTTTGGTTGGTTGGTTGGTTGGTTGGGTGGGTGGGTGGGTGTGGGACACATATCTTGTAATACCTGCATTCGGGAGGTAGAGACAGAAGGTTCCCTGGTACTTGCTGGCCTGCCAGCCCAGCCTACTTGGTGAATTTCAGGCCAATAAGAAACCTTGTCCGAAAAATCAAGGCAGACAGCACCTGAGGAGTGATGGCCAAGGTTGTCCTCTGTCCTCTGCAGTCACTGGCACAGTTGCAACCAAACACTTGCACACCCCCAAACCATCATAGTCACGTGTACCTGCACACACACACACACACACACACACACACACACACACACATACACACACACACACACACACACACACACACACACACACACACACTGCTTTTCTCCCTGTACCCCTTTATCCTCTTTGTCCTTCATTCTTGCTGGACACTAGGACAAAGAAAAAAAAGCTATCAAGGGCCTTGCTGTCTAGATTTAGTTGAGGCTGGAAATTGTTAAATTGTTAATAGTGCCATATTCCATGAAAAGCCCAGCAATGCGTTAGGCCTTAATTGTTTCCCATCAGATAGATAGTCTCCTGGGAGCCCTGGGCAGCAGCAGCCTGGGACAGCTTTCTGAGTAGACAGGAGGGCTGCATGCAGACCTGTGGAGCCAGCAGGAGTGATTGACAGAGCTTGTGGCAGCCAGGTACACTCCTCTTGGCCAGTTGCCTGGGAAGCAGGACTGAGCTGCCCTATTTCTCAGCCACCTGTCTCCATTTCCATACCAGGGGATTTTTCAATGAGGGTACCATCTGATAAGACCGGATCTAGTTCACAGGAGAGGAAACCGAGGCTAGGGGACTTCCTGGTGGCCCAGCCAAAGCTTTGACCAGAGCCACGTAGGAGGATTCCCCTGCTGAAGGTCTTGCTTGCACTGTCATGACTCCCCTGAGAAGCAGTGGTTTGGGGGAGACTCTAGCATAAAATTAAGGCTGCATTTAAATAGTGTAAGAGAAGGCAAAAGGTAGGATAGAGCCTCCTCCAAGGGCAGAGTGGAATCCTCTTTCTCTTGGACCTCTCTTGTAGCTGATACACCCAGAAGTCACAGCTTCAGTAAAAGCTGGCTAACAAATTTGATGTTCACAAGTGCCTCGAAGGGCCAGGTGTCATCTGGAGCCAACCGCAGCTGCAACCAAAGGCTCTGCTGTGCAAGTGGAGGTGGGAAACACTAACACACTAAGGCAGAAGCAGGAGTGGGAGGACTGATGGGCAGGTCTGTGTCGGGTTAGCTAGACTGGGCTAATTGAATGGGAAAATCTATCCTGAATGTGGGTCACAGCATCCCATGGGGTGGAGCTCTGGGCTGACTACAAAGGAGAAAGTAAGTAGAGCACCAGCATCTTGGCTATGGGTACGATGTGACCAGGGGGCAGCCTCATGCTCCTGCTGCCATGCCTTCCCCACCATGATGGACTGTACCGCCAAACTGTGAACCAAAAATACATCCTTCCTCCCTTAAGCCGATTTTGCAGGATTATTTTGTTGAAGTGATGAAGGAAGCCAAGCAGCTGCATCTTAACTAGGTCTTCAGTGTACAGGGAAGAGCAACTGACAACGTTCTCTGTTGACTTTCTGATGACTTGGGGTTTTGTGTGTGTGTGTGCACAGTGGGTGTTGGGAGGGTAGTGTACATGCCACAGTCGCACATGTGAGGGTCAGAGGATAACTCATAGGAGTCTACTGTCTCTTTCTACAGTATAGGTCTTAAGTATTAAACTCAGAATGTCTGGCTTTGCAACCAAGCACCTTTGCCTGCCAGACCAAATCACCAGTCCTTCACGGAGTTCCTAATTCAACCTCACAGTATCCCATGCTGTGGGTTAGCATGGAGAGGTTGAACATCTTGCTGATAGTGATGCAGCCAGAAGTGGTAGAGCTGAGATTCACTCGGGCCATCTAGTAATGACGTCCATGACCCTGATTCTGTTTTTAGTTGGGCTGTTCAACAAAACTTCCAACTTCCTGGGCTTCCCAGAAGGGGCACAAGCAAGTGACTCGTTTCGTCGCCCATCAGAGAAGCTGGTTTTCATCCTGAATATGCGGTGTACATTCAGTTATCCTGAGTCACCTCTTAGAAAGAGTAGGTTATGAACTCCCTGAGAATAGGAGTTAGATGTGACTCTTCTCTAAGGGAAGCACCCAGATCAGAAAGTACTTGCTGGCTCCTGGTTCAGCCACGGAGACAGGCTGTATGGCAGGGAGCACCTTGCTGAACTCCTGAGGCTCCGGTCCCCAACCTATAAGATCATGTGATCGCTTAGCTCTCCCAGTATGTAGCTGTGTGATCAGAAGCCTCCTGTGTTTACTCCTTTTCCCGTGCTTGGCGCTTAGTAGGTACTCAGTAAATAATGGCTACTATTACTTCCTTCAAAACCAAGATGCCAAGGAAGGATGGAATCATGTGAGGGTTAATCTTGATTGTGGGTTTGCTTGGATCTAGAATGAGAGGCAAGTCTCACATGTCTCTGTGAAAGCATTTCCAGGAAGGATTAAGTGAAGGAGAAGGCCTTCCTCCAAAAGGGGCAGACCTTCCAGCTACAGCCCAGATATATAAGAGATCTAAAGTAGACAGTGCTTTTTGCCTGCCTGCCTTCGCTTCTTGCTGGCCAGTGTAACTACGCTCTTGCTGGTGCTGATATCCTCAGCTGACTACAGACTCCAGCTTCCTCAGCCTTCTGATAAGAACTGAATCATGTAGGCTCTCCGGGAACCCTCCGAGTTTTCAAAACCAAGGACAGCTGAGGCATCCATCCTGATAGACTGAACAGCTACCAGGTTCTCCGCCTCTGTAGCAAGCAGATGGCCACTGTGGACTACCCAGCCCCTGCTATGTAAGTCATTCTAATGAACCTCCTTTGCGATGTATCCATCCAATCAGTTTGGCTCTTCTAGAGAACAGTTGATAATAAAAGCTGGGATTAGAAAGACCTATAGTTCTTATCTAAATGCAGTTTGGAGATAGGTCACGTTTAGTATTGCTAAAGTTATTTTTTGTGTCCAGCCCTCAAATCTTTGGCTGTTCAGTCCTCTAGCACCTCAAGGGGTGATTCTAGAGAGTGTTCTGTGAGATGTTTTAGAGATATTTCCCACCTGGTTTTGGTGTGTGTGTGTGTGTGTGTGTGTGTGTGTGTGTGTGTGTGTGTGCGCATGAGAGAGAGGGAGAGAGAGAGAGAGAGAGAGAGAGAGAGAGAGAGAGAGAGAGAGAGAGAGAGAGACCTTATTCTTTGAGACAGGGTCTCTCTCTCTCACTAGCCCTGGAACTCACCCTATCAGCTAGCCTGACCCCCTCCTACCTCAGCACTCTAGTATTCCACTATGCTGGGTCATGGAGCCTCCATAGGACCAAGGAGTTCCCCTCCTTTGATGCCAGATAAGGTAATCCTAAGCTACATATGCAGCTGGAGCCATAGGTCCCTCCATGTGTACTCTTTGGTTGGTGGTTTAGTCCCTGGGAGATTTGGGGTATCTGGTTGGTTGATATTGTTGTTCTTCCTGTGGGGTTGCAAACCCCTTCAGCTCCTATAGTCCTTTCCCTAACTCCTCCATTGGGGTCCCCACACTTAGTCCAATGGTTGGCTGTGAGTATCCACCTCTGTATTAGTCAGGCTCTGGCAGAGCCTCTCAGGAGACAGCTATACCAGGCTCCTGTCAGCAAGCACTTCTTGGCATCCATGATAGCATCTGGGTTTGGTATCTGCAGATGGGATGGATCCCTAGATGGGGTAATCTCTTGAGGCCTGGCTTTTAACACAGGCACTAGGGACAAAGTTTAGGTCCTCATGCTTAACCAGAAAGCACTTTACCCACAACATCATCTCCCCAGGCTCCCTCTCTTTTTCTCCTCAGTAGAATTCTGTAAGTGGCTATATCCATTAGCGAGGTTTTGTGTTCTCAAGAAGTCTCAGAAGATAAGACATTTGGCTAAATACCCCGATGGTTCACATGCCATATCAGGATTGATTTAGATATGGGTACAGGACAGGTCATGGCTAAGAGACAGTGCAAGAAAGATAGTAAGAAATTTCTGGAAAGAATTTCCCTTACAGACCAAAAGGATGCATAAGGCACAAAGTCTTTTTTTTCTCCCCTCAGACATTGTTGTGGTAATGTGATGTGTGGAGTATGAAGACATCTTATGCCCCAAGGAAAGATGGTGCATAGATAAAGCCAATGTACCAAGTGCAGAAGCAAAGAGAAGAAAAAATTCAGCCATAAGGATAAATGATGCTAGAACTATCTAACCTTGCAGTACACACATAGGGACTTCTTGTTATAAAAGATAATTCAACTTACTTGCTGTTTGAAACAGATGGCTCAGTGAATCCCACTCTAACATGCAAAAATATTCTGATGAACTTGGCATCTGATAAGGGTAACCTCTGAGGAAGAGGAATCACTCCAGGGGAAAATGAGCACTGGAGGTGAATGAAAAGAGCAGGAGCCTGCTTGGATGCAAACACTCCCAAACCCAACCAAGGTGGGGCACCTCGGACCCAAACCTGGGCGGGGGGGGGGGGCAAATCCCAGGCTGCCCTCAAGCTCACTGTGGAATCAAGGATGACCTTGAACTCCCAATCCTCCTTATGCTGGCTAGTCTTACATCAACTTTATACAAGGTAGAGTTATTTAAAAAAAAAAAAAAAAAAAGGAAGCTCAATTGAGAAAATGCCTCTGTAAGATCCAGCTAGCTGTAAAGCATTTTCTTAATTAATAATTATGAGGGGGGACCCAGCCCACTGTGAGTGGTGCCATCCCTAGGCTGGTGGTCCTGGGTTCTATAAGAAAACTTATGTGTATGTGTACACACACACACTCACACACACATACACACACACACACATTGAGCAAGTCATGAGGAGCAAGGTAGTCAGCAGCATCCCTCCATGGCCTCTATACTAGCTCCTGCCTCCAGATACCAGACCTGCTTAAGTTCCTATCCTGACTTTCATGGAAAACTGTGATATAGAAGTGTAAGCTGAATAAACCCTCTCTTCCCAAGTTGTTTGGATCATGTTGTTTCATTACAGCAATCATCCCTAACTCTCATTTCTATCTCCTGATGCAAACACTCCCAAATTATCTTATATAACAAGAAGTCTCCACAGGTATAGCAGTCTTGCCACTACTCCTGGTTAATGCAGAGCTTCTACATTATAAAATGTAGAAACCAGACCTTTCTATGTGTTAAGCAAGTTTCTAGTAACTGAGCTACATCAATTCTGGTTTCTTAACCAGCACTCCTGGAAACCTGATCTGTATTCTAGCTGGGATCCCACAAGCTCAGATGCACTCCGGTTTCCTCCCAGGCAAAGTTATCCACACTCTATACATAGGAAGCAGATCACAAAGATTGATGCAGGATTTAGCAAAAGAAATCTGCCAAGAGAGCAGCCTGAGCAAACACATGTCAACAGGTTGCTAAGAATTCCACAAAGCACACGTTTCTGAACTGCCTTGACTCCCTAGAGTTCAACGGTAAAGAAAGAGAAGATGGAAAAGCCAGAGAGGTCAAAGCATCTAGCCATCAACTAATCAATTGCTGCTAGTGTTGTAGGCACTGGCTGCTGACAGGGTGAAGTGGGTGAAAGATTGCTGCTTTTGCAATGAACTCTCAGGGCAGGAAGGTGAGCTTCAAGGGCAGAAGTACAGGAAAATATCTTGGCACACTTTACAAAAGTTAGACGGTAGGTGTTTTTTATCTCCAAGATTCAACAGGAGTGTGGGCATTGATACAGCTATGTGACTGACAAGGGCTCTACAGCAGGTAGCATCAGCAGTGGGTATCAGGAGGTCATGGGGCTCTTCAGGTCTAGTCTTTCCAAGAGGGATATGCAGATTTGAGATCCACTACTTAGTTCCAACTGTTTGATCTTAATGTCATCAATGTAGACTGCAAAGAATAATAACAATAATAATAGTTATTATTATTATTATTATTATTATTATTATTATTATTATTATTCAGAACTTGGGATATAGATGAGTGGTAAACCATGTCTTGTATGCATGGGACCCTGGGTTTGGTACTCAGCACTGCAAATTAATAACAATAGTAATATGATGAAGAGAAAAGGATGTGGTGTTGAGGCTGGGGATCTAGCTGCTAGAGTGTTGGTCTAATATCTATGCACAAGACCCAGAGTTCCATCCCCAGCACTGAATAAACTAGGTAGGTGGTACATGCCTACTGTGATGTCAGAATATAAGAAGTGGAGGCAGGAGGATCAGATTTTCAAGGCCATTCTCAGTTGCATAGCCTTGACTGCACAAGACCCTGACTCAAAACTTAAAAACATATAAATAACATCCAGCACATTGTCATAGAATGTACATAAGACAAGGAGGTAATTATGGTCCCATATGACACAAATGGCTTACACATTTACCAGGCTATTTAAACAATGAATAAAACCTAAGGTAGAGAAGACAGGAGGTGTGCAAAGCTTAGAATATTAACTATCTGATAGAAAATGTTTTCCAGCATGTGTATCAGACTCAGGCATATCCAGTCTGTGCTTTGTGGGCCACATGCACCTCAGCATAGCTATGAAATGTGTAGCAATACAAAATGAAAAACTTACTTAAAGCAGTGTGTGTGTGTGTGTGTGTGTGTGTGTGTGTGTGTGTGCGCGCGCGCGCGCGCGCGCGCACGCACATGAGCGCGCACACATATAACTAACTCAATTGAGTGGTTCTCAACTGTGAACTTGCAGATGATAAGCTTGTGTTGCAATGTCAGAAGGCTGGGCACCCTTCGAGGTTCCATGACAGCCATAAGTGGGGCCTTAAATTTCAGAATTTTTGAGTATTACCTATGGAGAACATTCTTGGGGAAGCTGAATGCTCTTAGCTACTAGGAGTTAATCTCCACATTTTTTTCTCCTAAGTGATCCAGACACTCCGGATATAGGAGTCCAGGGTCAACAAGGATTTAGATTCCTCCAAATTCTCCTCTACATTAAACCCACCATCTGTTCAGCTCCCATCCTCACAGTCCAAACTCCCCAAGTAAATTCGTTACTCTTCTCACTGTTATGACTGAACACCTAACCCCCGCTAAAAGGCAACTTAAAAGAGGAAAGGTTGATAGGTTCTTATTTTGAGGGTCCAGTCCATCATAGCAGGGAAGGCACGGCAGCAGGAGTATGAGATAGCTGGTCACAGTGCACCCCACTGAGGAAGCAGAGAGAGATGGATACTGGCACTCAGCTCATTGTCTCCTTTTTATTGAGACCAGCCCTCAGACTGGTGTTGCTCACGTTTAGAGTGGATCTTCCCACCTCAATTAACCAGGTCTAGAATCTCTCTCACAGACACATCCATCCATCTTGTCTCCTAGATGATTCTAGGCCCTGTCATGTTGACAGTCAATATGAACCATCACACCAAGGAAATAGTTCACAACATCTAGCATCCAGAAAGGCTGGGCCTTCCAGGAAGAGTTAGAATAGCCATAGCCCGCTACACACCTCCCACAACACATGTCTATCTGTTCTAACCTAGCTGAGCAGCTGGAGAGGAGAAAGCAAATCATTCTGAGTCACTGTTGCCTGAGAGACCAGGCTGGGAGTCTGCAGTCTCCCAACCCTGCACAGGGAACTCTGGGTACCAGCCCACCTGCCCTTGTGGGAATCCCATGTGGGGACCAAGGTTCTATTATACAGACCTTATCACTCATGAACAGGAGCTGCCAAGGCAACCAACAGAATCTGAATTCGGTTAAAAAACAATGCAAGTTTCTCAAGTCTTCCAGCTGGCCTGTGTTTCAAGCATCAACTGACAGGGGCAGCTATTATATCAGCTCGGAGAAGATGATCTTATCGTGAGTGCCAGTCACTATTTTGTTTTTTATACCCGATTTGTAGCTAAGCACAATTTAAATAATCACTTCAAAGCAATTTGCTAGATAATGATGGAGTCCTACATAATGATGAATTCCACCCCCCGCCCCCCAATAGGCAAGCTATTTTGGGGGATGTGGAAAATTTTCCAAACTCAGCTGGCAAAGGGACCTTCAATACCCCAAATACCTGGCCACATGCAGAATCAGGACTGAGAAGGAGGCGAGGCGGTACTACCAGGGCCATTGCTGGCTCTTTTGGCTCATTCACTTCTTTGGCTGGAGTAGGTAGGGTCTGCTGAGAATGATACAATGTTTACTTTTGTCACAACAGTAGTATCTGAGGAGGTTTGTTTCAAGTGATAATGAGAGTGCCTTTTATAGTAGAGAAAAATGACTTGTTATTTTAGAGTATCACATAGTCTAGGCTGGCCTCAAACTCTGTGTAGCTGAGAATGACCTTGGATTTCTGATCCTTCTGTCTCCACCTCCTAGGTGCCGGGATGGCAGGTATATACCACTGGACTCAGTTTCTGTGACACCAAGGATCGAACCCATAGCCTTGTGCATGCCAGGTCAAAGCTCAATCCGTTGAGACACTTCTTTAGCCCATACATAGATTTGGGGGATTTTTGTTCTGGAGCTAAGGACTGAACCCAGGGCCTTGTGATTGCTAGGCAAGCACTCTATCACTGAGCTCAATCTCCAGCCCCCTGCTTTTTGTTTTTTAACAGAGAGATAAATATGCTCTCTTGGTGAGCCATCCAGCTTGAACCTTGCTGGAGACAATGGCTTTTTCAGTGGATAGCAAAGGACAGAGGAGACAGCTGGGCAAGGGTTGGCTCCCTGGTCCATGAGAAGGCTCTGGTCCTTGAACTGTGGGGAATCTAATTACTGAAGGTTACAGTAGCACAGAAGAGGTAGCACTCTCCACATTTTATGGAAGAGGAAAACTTGTGTCAGAAAGTAACAAACAAACAATCAAAAAGAAAAGAAAAAAGTCAGAGTCAAGCAGGTAACTTAGATGAAAGAGATGGGCAAAAATCAGTCAGAGGGACGTTCAGGAAGCTAACAAGCTAGTGTACCTGCTGCTCAGTCTCGACTAAGAGTTCCCTGCGGAAGAATAGAAAACTGAAGGTACAAGCTCAACTAAAGCTCTAGCAGAAGGTAGACTGCCTTCATGTGCATGTAACTGTGTACTGGCTTCTTCATCCGTGGTTTATAGTTTCTGGTATACACACTTTCTACCCACTTGATTAAATGTATGCCTATTTATCTTTTTATATTCTTATGGTTAATAGGCCTATTTTCTTAATTTCCTTTCCTTACTTCACTGGTATTATATAGCTGATTTTTGTTGGTTAAATTTTGGGAGGCAGAAGGATACTGTAAGAAATGGAGACAGAGAGATAGGGGACAGAGCTGAGGAGAGGGGATGAACCAAAACAAAATACATATGAGAATGACATGAAGAAATCTGTTCCTTTGTAAGATATTTTTAAATGTGACTCAGTTAATAAAATGTTTGCAAAGCATGCACCAGGTCCTGGTTCCAATTCCCAATAGCTTCATAAACCAGGCAAACTGGCCTATGCCTGTAATCCCTCCACTTAGGCTGTAGAACGATCAGAAGTTCAAAGTCATCCTTGGCCTCATAGTGAGGTTGAGACTAGCCTGGAATACTTTAGACACTGTCTGGAGGGAAAATAAACAAACACACAAACAAAAGCAGGCTTCAAATTTCATCACGATATTTTAGGTCAGTAATCTGGGCTAGACTCTGATAGTTCTCCATCTGATGTCACCAGAGGTCACCCATATAGCTGCAGCCCTTTGAGGCTTGACTAGGACTAAACAGTGTACCACAACCTCCAAATAGCCTTATTTCCTCATCTGTAGGTTGGTATTGGTTGACCAAAGGTCGGTCCAAGAAGCTAGATGGGCTCCTGTAAGCTGGGGGCAGGCTTCCTCATAGTGCAGGCAAAGGCCCCTTGCAGAAGGGAACAGCAGAGGGCTTCTGAAGACTGGAGCTCCCAAGTCATTCTACCGATTATGTGCACACGAGCAAATCACAAAGGCTATGAGGACCCATGGAGCAAGACGGTAGATTTTTATCGCCCCATTCAAAGAACAAGATACTGAAATTGAAGTTAAGTTGTTTGTAACTTACCCAGACATTATCTGCTCATTCATCTCCACAGCCTATGGGCCACAAATCCTAGAGTATCCCTGACAGTTTCACTTAAAAATCCACTTACAGGATGAAAGCTACGTGCTCTAAATACAGCCATGGAATACAATGAAACAGATAAGGGATTCTGGAGAACATGAAACAAAAATGAAAGTATGTGTGAAAAGTGTGTGTGTGTGTGTGTGTGTGTGTGTGTGTGTGTGTGTTTATTCCTGATTCTCACCTACATGCCCAGCATGTGACCCAAAGCCTTCACAACATCTATCAAAGTATTTCAAACAGAGCCATCAGGTAATAAAACTGGGTAGAAGGCATACTTGGCAAAGTGTTTGCCTTACAAGCATAAAGACCTGAGTTCAATACCAGAACACATACATATAAAGTAATATTAGTGTTGTGGTAAATGCTTATAATCTTAGCACTGGGGAGGAAGAGACCGGTGGCGTGTGGAATATAGTCCAAGAATTTGAGTCATGTAAAGAGATTGTTGAGTGCTCATGAGAAAACTCCAGGAAGCCGAGACAAGAGTCTTGTGACCTCAGTTTCTTCAAAAATATGGCGTTGTTCTTGGATTATGCTTTTGTACCCCTCCCAGGTGTAGCAAATAGGAGTCTACTTCAGGTGATTCATCACAACTGGCTATTAGTATTTGCTTATATGCCTCATAAAACATGTTCCTGCTGCATACAGCTTGTCTGTGACGTGCAGCTTGCCATTGTGATTGTATACTGTACTCATGTGACTCCTCTTAACCCTCAGAGTATAAATTGTCTGATGTTCTGAATAAAGTTGGCTACTACATGAGACTTTAGTCTGCTGCCTCGTTTATTCTCCTAGGTCCCATTGTTTCTAGATTGATAAACAGTAGATCTCTGAGGTTTGTTAGCAGCCAACCTAGAGTTGCAGGCCTGTGAGAGACCTTGTTTCAATATTCCAAACCACTTTTGCCAGTTGAATGGGGTAAGCTCAGAATGGCTCTCTAAGAAAAGCCAGGCAGAGCCTGAAAAGATGGCTTAGCAATTAAGTGCAGTTGTTGTTCTTCTAGAGGACCCAAGCTGTGCAACCAACTCCCATGTCAAGAGGCTCACACCTGCTATAATTATTCTAGCTGCAGGGGGATCTGTTGCCCTCTTCTGATCCCCTTGGGCACCTCCAGGCCCATGGGATATGTGCACCCAAACATTTCTATATACACAGAAATAAAATAAATAGATCTTAAAAAAAAAAACAAATAGGAAAGCCAGCAGGTATTCCAAGTTCCTAGACAGTGTTAGACATGATTCAGGCCTCAAGGCCAAGTTGCTTTTTATATTTAAGCCAGAATACAATGAATCATCTTACAAGGAAGTTACCTGCAGCATATCACAAAAACCATCTGATATCATATTGTCCCTATTCTTTAGTACATTGTCATTGAAAACACAACACAACACACACGCACACACCCCTAGCACACACAATACCTTAAGTCAGTCATCCACATGGTGAGCCACAGGTTCAATTACTCGGTAGTGTGTACAGTCACATACAACTCATATGTCAAAACTGACAAATGATATGTAGATGAGTTACTTGTCTCATTGTTGGAACAAAATATGTGACAAACACAACTTAAAGAAGCAAGGGTTCATTTTGTCTCATAGCCTGGACCATCCTGTATCACATGAGACCTTGTTTCAAAAAATACATAAGTAGACAAACAGACAAACATTGTTGGGTCTGGGAAAATAGGTCACCAGGGACCATCGGAAAAAGCTGAAGGTAGAAAATACTCTGAGGGTTAAAGAACGAATGAATGCATGGGTAGTGAGACCATCCTTTTACTACACTTCAGATTCACAGTGCAGAGAGGAGAAAACTCAAATCCAGTGATAACCTAGGAGTTATAAAGATTAAAAGGGAAAAAAAATCAAAGGACTGGAGAAGTAGCTGTGTGGTAGAGTGCTTGCCTAGGATGCATAAGGTCTTAGGTTCCAGCCCTAGTATCACATTTGAAAGGATGGAAGATATTCTCATATCCAGGATCAGGAGGGAGATATAGAGATTGGTGCTGGTCCCTGGGCAGCTTCTTTACTTGGGTGACTTTAGGACTGTTTGTATGAAGAGAAGTTTCCAGCTGCTGTACTGGTGTCAAAATCATTTCTTCAGCATTTCATCCTAGCACCTTCTGTGAGCTCTTCCTGTTCTTCATCTCTGGCATTTGTCTTCTACTTCCTGCCACAATATCTAGCAGCCAGTCTCCCCCTCTGGAACTTTGTACCTCCTGTTCACTGATTTGGCAAGCCTTCCAATCCTTCAGATTAAATCTGAAACAGATCGCCTTGCCCCAAAGCCACCACTATGTATCCATTGGGTCCAAAGCCCCTGTTCAAAAGTAGAAGACCGCCTTCATTCTTCAAAGCCAACTTTTCTTCTTACCTCCATGTTATAGTTCAGTCCTCCAAGCAAAACAGCAGCCATCTTCATCAGATCAGATGAGCCTGTCTGCAAATGTCACCATGCCAATACTGTCAACTGTTGACATTCTCTCATACAAAAGGAGAGAGCCATAGGACCTTAACGCGAGACTCGAGTAACTCCTCCCAGCCAGTTCTATGCAGTTCTGCCCTAATCATAGTGGCTTCAGACTTCAAGAGGTACTAGAGTTAATTGAAGAGAGGCTGTGATGGTTTGAATCAGAATGGCTGTGATAGACTCGTATATTTGAATATAATCCCCTTTGTGGAAGTGTTTGGGAAGGATTGGGAAAGGCCTTTGTCATTGTATTCCCAGTTACCTCCCTCTGCCACAAACCTGTGGATCAGGATGTGAGCTCTCAACTACTGTTCTAGTGCCATGCCTGCCTGCCTGCCTGCCTGCCTGCCTGCCGCCATGCTCCCTGCCATAATGGTGATGAATGAACCTTTTGAAACTGGAAGCTCCAAATAAACTCCTCCTTCTATAAGTTGCTTGGTCATGCTGTTTTATCACAGTGACAGAACAGTAACTAAGATAAGGGTTCTGTCTAATTGCCTATGGAGAAGTCATCATCCATGTTGGGTGAAGACCAATGTGGCTGCTTTGAGGTCTCCCATGCTCCTGTCAGTAATCCTTCACCATGCTTTGTATATAAGACTAATAAACTCACTGGCTCCCAGGACGAACTCTATTGCAATCCTACTTTAGTTTGTCACTGAGATTTTATGAGGAAAAGTAGACATGTTGTTTATGTCTCCCCAGGGAAAGGATTGCGACATCCTCCTGTGTGATGACACATGCCCAAAACCATTTTGACTCTATCTAAAGTACAGAGATGCAGACCCCTTCTGGATTCACTTGGTTTGCAGTGGGGTGAGGGCATGGGGATTTGGGGGAGAGGGCAAAAGGGTACATCTTAGTGTTTTGAGACAGGGTCTCACTATATAGCCTTGGCTGGCCTGGAACTCAATATGCAGACCAGACTAGCCTTAAACTCAGAGTCCCACCTGCCTCTCCCTCCCCAGTGCTAGGATGAAAAACCTGTGCGACCATGCCCAGTGAGTGTGAAAATGTTTTAAGGGCCCCCTTTCAAGTTCTTTCCTACCAATCTTTTCTGCTTTGTGAAATGTTTACAAACTTTGCTCTCAGCTTTATCTCAGCAAAGTTTTTATGCCCCAAGTGCCTTCTTAACCCTTTATGTGACTCTAAATACTTTTCTCAACGGCCTGATATAGCCTGATCTCCCCCAACACCTCTGTGTGTGTGTGTGTGTGTGTGTGTGTGTGTGTGTGTGTGTGTAAGGCTTCCAAGACAAACCAACTAATCATTCTCCTCATCTTTAGGCTTTGATAACACTGAAGACAGGGTATATTGTAAAACCCATCTCTCAGTTCAAAAAGCAGGTGACTTCAAAGTTTTAATATTCATGGCCAGGGCTCTTGGCTGGTTGGTGGTGGTGAGCACCTTTAGTCCCAGCACTAGGGAGGCAAAGGTAAGTAAATCTCTGAGTCCAAGTCTAGCCTGGTCTACAGAGCAAGTTTCAGAACAACCAAGGATACTCAGAGAAACCCTATTTTCAAAACAGCACCAAAGGGTGTCTGTCTCAAGTGGGCTAGACAGCCTGGCCAGCAAGCCCCAGGCATACATATGTCTGTGCCTCCCCTGACCCCCAACCCCTTGCTTGCAAGCAGGTACCACACACCCAACCTTTTTTTTTTTATTATCTTTTTTTATTAGATATTTTCTTTATTTGCATTTAAAATCTTATCCCCTTTCCTAATTTTCCTTCCAAAAATCCCCTATCCCTTCCCCTCTCCCCCTGCTCACCAACCTACCCACTCCCTCTTCCTGGCCCTGGTAGTCCTTTATACTGGGGCATATAGCCTTCACAGGACCTAGGGCCTCTCTTCCCATTGATGACTGACTAGGCATTCCTCTGCTACATATGCAGCTAGAGCCATGAGTCCCACCATGCATTTTCTTTGGTTAGTGGTTTAGTCCCAGGGAGCTCTGAAGGTACTGGTTAGTTCATATTGTTGTTCCTCTTATGGGATTACAAACCCCTTCAGCTCCTTGGGTCCTTTCTCTAACTCCTTCATTGGGGACCCTGTGCTCCATCCAATGGATGGCTGTGAGAATCCACTTCTGTATTTGTCAGGCACTGGCAGAGCCTCTCAGGAGACATCTATATCAGGCTCCTGTCAGCAAGTACTTGTTGGCACCCACAATAGTATCTGGGTTTGGTGGTTGTTTATGAGATGGATCCCCAGGTGGGGCAGTCTCTGGATGGTCATTTCTTCAGTCTCTGCTTCACACTTTGTCTCTGTAACACCTTCCATGGGTATTTTGTTCCCCCTTCTAAGAAGGACCGAAGTAGTCACTCTTTGGTCTTCCTTCTTCTTGAGTTTCATGTGTTTTGTGAATTGTATCTTGGGTATTCTGAGCTTCTGGGCTAATATCCACTTATCAGTGATTGTATATCATGTGTTTTGTGATTGGGGTACCTCACTAAGGATGATATCCTCCAGATACATCCATTTGCCCAAGAATTTCATAAATTAATTGTTTGTAATAGCTGAGTAGTACTCCATTGTGTAAATATACCACATTTCTGTATCCATTCCTCTGTTGAGGGACATCTGAGTTCTTTCCAGTTTCTGGCTATTATAAATAAGGCTGCTATGAACATAGTAGAGCATGTGCTTATTACATGTTGGAGCATCTTCTGGAATCATCCTATTTATACTCATATGTGTATACCTGTATGTATGTAACATGATGTTAAGATGCCCACAAAGGCCAGAAGAAGCTATTGTGTATTGGTATATGCCCAGAAGTAGTATTGCTGGATCCTCTGATAGTACTATGTACAATTTTCTGAGGAACTGCCAAACTGATTTCCAGAGTGGTTGTACCACCTTGCAATTCCACCAGCAATGGAGGAGTGTTCCTCTTCCTCCACATCCTTGCCAACATCTGCTGTCACCTGAGTTTTTTATCTTAGCCATTCTGACTGGTGTGAGGTGGAATCTCAGGGTTGTTTTGATTTGCATTTCCCTGATGATTAAGGATGTTGAACATTTTTTCTAGGTGCTTCTCAGCCATTCTGTATTCCTCAGTTAAGAATTCTTTGTTTAACTCCTCCATTGTTGGTGGGAATGCAAGCTTGTTCAACCACTCTGGAAATCAGTCTGGCGGTTCCTCAGAAAATTGGACATAGTACTACCAGAAGATCCTGCAATACCACTACTGGGCATATATCCAGAAGATATTCCATCTGGTAACAAGGACACATGCTCCACTATGTTCATAGCAGCCTTATTCATAATAGCCAGAAACTGGAAAGAACCCAGATGTCCCTCAACAGAGGAATGGATACAAAAAATTTGGTATATTTACACAATGGAGTACTACTCAGCTATTAAAAACAATAAANATTTTGACTCTATCTAAAGTACAGAGATGCAGACCCCTTCTGGATTCACTTGGTTTGCAGTGGGGTGAGGGCATGGGGATTTGGGGGAGAGGGCAAAAGGGTACATCTTAGTGTTTTGAGACAGGGTCTCACTATATAGCCTTGGCTGGCCTGGAACTCAATATGCAGACCAGACTAGCCTTAAACTCAGAGTCCCACCAGCCTCTCCCTCCCCAGTGCTAGGATGAAAAGCCTGTGCGACCATGCCCAGTGAGTGTGAAAATGTTTTAAGGGCCCCCTTTCGAGTTCTTTCCTACCAATCTTTTCTGCTTTGTGAAATGTTTATAAACTTTGCTCTCAGCTTTATCTCAGGAAAGTTTTTATGCCCCAAGTGCCTTCTTAACCCTTTATGTGACTCTAAATACTTTTCTCAACGGCCTGATATAGCCTGATCTCCCCCAACACCTGTGTGTGTGTGTGTGTGTGTGTGTGTGTGTGTGTGTGTGTGTGTGTAAGGCTTCCAAGACAAACCAACTAATCATTCTCCTCATCTTTAGGCTTTGATAACACTGAAGACAGGGTATATTGTAAAACCCATCTCTCAGTTCAAAAAGCAGGTGACTTCAAAGTTTTAATATTCATGGCCAGGGCTCTTGGCTGGTTGTTGGTGGTGAGCACCTTTAGTCCCAGCACTAGGGAGGCAAAGGTAAGTAAATCTCTGAGTCCAAGTCTAGCCTGGTCTACAGAGCAAGTTTCAGAACAACCAGGGATACTCAGAGAAACCCTATTTTCAAAACAGCACCAAAGGATGTCTGTCTCAAGTGGGCTAGACAGCCTGGCCAGCAAGCCCCAGGCATACATATGTCTGTGCCTCCCCTGACCCCCAACCCCTTGCTTGCAATCAGGTACCACACACCCAACCTTTTTTTTTCATTATCTTTTTTTATTAGATATTTTCTTTATTTGCATTTAAAATCTTATCCCCTTTCCTAATTTTCCTTCCAAAAATCCCCTATCCCTTCCCCTCTCCCCCTGCTCACCAACCCACCCACTCCCTCTTCCTGGCCCTGGTAGTCCTTTATACTGGGGCATATAGCCTTCACAGGACCTAGGGCCTCTCTTCCCATTGATGACTGACTAGGCATTCCTCTGCTACATATGCAGCTAGAGCCATGAGTCCCACCATGCATTTTCTTTGGTTAGTGGTTTAGTCCCAGGGAGCTCTGAGGGTACTGGTTAGTTCATATTGTTGTTCCTCTTATGGGATTACAAACCCCTTCAGCTCCTTGGGTCCTTTCTCTAGCTCCTTCATTGGGGACCCTGTGCTCCATCCAATGGATGGCTGTGAGAATCCACTTCTGTATTTGTCAGGCACTGGCAGAGCCTCTCAGGAGACATCTATATCAGGCTCCTGTCAGCAAGTACTTATTGGCACCCACAATAGTATCTGGGTTTGGTGGTTGTTTATGAGATGGATCCCCAGGTGGGGCAGTCTCTGGATGGTCATTTCTTCAGTCTCTGCTTCACACTTTGTCTCTGTAACACCTTCCATGGGTATTTTGTTCCCCCTTCTAGAAGGACCGAAGTAGTCACTCTTTGGTCTTCCTTCTTCTTGAGTTTCATGTGTTTTGTGAATTGTATCTTGGGTATTCTGAGCTTCTAGGCTAATATCCACTTATCAGTGATTGTATATCATGTATATCATGTGTTTTGTGATTGGGGTACCTCACTCAGGATGATATCCTCCAGATACATCCATTTGCCCAAGAATTTCATAAATTAATTGTTTGTAATAGCTGAGTAGTATTCCATTGTGTAAATATACCACATTTCTGTATCCATTCCTCTGTTGAGGGACATCTGAGTTCTTTCCAGTTTCTGGCTATTATAAATAAGGCTGCTATGAACATAGTAGAGCATGTCCTTATTACATGTTGGAGCATCTTCTGGAATCATCCTATTTATACTCATATGTGTATACCTGTATGTATGTAACATGATGTTAAGATGCCCACAAAGGCCAGAAGAAGCTATTGTGTATTGGTATATGCCCAGAAGTAGTATTGCTGGATCCTCCGATAGTACTATGTAAAATTTTCTGAGGAACTGCCAAACTGATTTCCAGAGTGGTTGTACCACCTTGCAATTCCACCAGCAATGGAGGAGTGTTCTTCTTCCTCCACATCCTTGCCAACATCTGCTGTCACCTGAGTTTTTGATCTTAGCCATTCTGACTGGTGTGAGGTGGAATCTCAGGGTTGTTTTGATTTGCATTTCCCTGATGACTAAGGATGTTGAACATTTTTTCTAGGTGCTTCTCAGCCATTCTGTATTCCTCAGTTAAGAATTCTTTGTTTAGCTTTGTACCCCATTTTTAATAGGCTTATTTGGTTTTCTGGAGTCTAACTTCTTGAGTTCTTTATATGCATTGGATATTAGCCCTCTATTGGATTGAGCATTGGTAAAGATCTTTTCCCAATCTGTTGGTTGCCTTTTTGTCTTATTGACAGTGTCCCTTGCCT
>LR753520.1:42959-207959 GCA_902729485.2 Mus minutoides | reverse complement strand
GTTAGTCTCTACCTTATTCTGAATACAAGGCCTGTCACTGAACCTGGAACTCAGCAGTTGGCTAGGCTGGCTGATCAGTGAAGCCTCCTGCCTCCACTCCTTGGTGCAGGGATTAAAGATGCTTGCTGCGGAGGAGTTCCAGGGAAAGAGCACATGCACCAGGGTAGGCGTTGCTGGTGAGAGGGCAGCCTGCTGACTTGGAAATTTGAATACCACAGTAGCATGGAGTATGACCTCATGGAGACTGACATCTTGGAGTCGTTGGAAGATCTAGGTTACAAGGGGCCGTTGTTGGATGATGGTGCACTTTTGAAGGGAGTCTCTGCTGGAGCCACTTCCCCGGAGTTTACCAAACTCTGTGCCTGGCTGGTGTCTGAATTAAGAGTCCTCTATAAACTAGAAGAAAATGTGCAGGCAACTAACAGTCCAAGTGAAGCTGAAGAATTCCAGCTTGAGGTGAGTGGGCTACTTGGGGAGATGAACTGCCCGTATCCCCCGTATCCTTCTCTGACATCCGGGTATATAACCAAGCGCCTTCTTGTTCAGAAGAACTGCCTCCTTTTGCTCACATACCTCATTTCAGAACTAGAAGCTGCCAGAATGCTTTGTGTGAATGCTCCTCCAAAAAAAAGCTCAAGAAGGAGGCAGTAGTGAGGTCTTTCAAGAGTTGAAAGGCATATGTATTGCTCTAGGAATGTCCAAAACTCCAGCCAATATAACCGTGTTCCAATTCTTCAGCGGGATTGAGAAAAAAATTAAAGGAAACATTAGCAAAAGTTCCACCTAATCATGTGGGAAAGCCGTTACTGAAGAAGCCGATGGGGAAAGATAGAAGCCATTAACCAAGCCACAGACAATGACTATGAAGTCCAGAGGAAGCTGCTAATCAAACGCTTGGATGTCACCGTCCAGTCCTTTGGCTGGTCTGACAGAGCTAAGAGTCAGACAGAAAAGTTAGCTAAAGTTTACCAGCCGAAGCGTTCAGTCTTGTCTCCTAAAGGTGATATTTCTGTTGCTCATCTTTTGGCCACCAGACAAGACTTGTCAAAGGTTTTAAGGACAAGCAGTGGGTCCATAAGAGAAAACACTGCCTGTGCCATTAATAAGGCGCTGAAGGGCAGGGTGCCTGACAGAGGCGTTAGACCTAATGAAATTGAACCTCTACCTCTAGAGATGCGACCGTGGCAGAAAAGACAAGGTGACCCCCAGCAGCAAGCAGGAGGCCGAGGCGAAGGGAGAGGTGGTTATGAACATTCCTCATACTGAGGATGAGGAGATCATGAACAAGGAGGGAGAGGTGGAAGTGGTGGCTATGACCACGGTGGCCGAGGGGGAGGAAGAGGAAATAAACATCAAGGAGGCTGGACAGATGGAGGGAGTGGAAGTGGAGGTGGTTACCAGGATGGTCGTTACTGAGATTCAGGCTTCCAGCCTGGTGGCTATCATGGTGGCCACAGCGGTAGCTACCAAGGAGGTGGCTATGGTGGTTTCCAGACATCTTCATATACAGGAAGTGGATACCAGGGTAATGGATACCAGCAGGACAATAGATACCAAGATGGTGGGCACCATGGTGAACGAGGCAATGGCCATGGGGGAAGAGGTGGTCGAGGGGTTCGGGGAGGATGCAGAAGCCAGGGAGGAGGCTGGGGAGGAAGAGGGAGCCAGACTTATCATCAAGGGGGCCAGTTTGAACAGCACTTCCAACATGGAGGCTATCAGTATAGTCATTCTGGATTTGGACAAGGAAGACATTATACAAGTTGAGGCTACAGAAACTTATATTTTGCTAGAGCTCAAGTAATAGAAACTTAGTTTCTGAATCCTGAATCTAACATCTATTTGGAATGAATATAAGAGCGCAGGTAGCAGGCTTACTCCTGCTTTAGGGTAACCATCTGCTGGTCTTCATTCAATTCTTTCTCTCTTTTTATTACTAAACAGTTTTACATACACTGTTTATTTAAGAAACATATCTCTTCTTTCTATGAAAAGCAAATTTTAAAGACAGTTTAAGCTGCCTTTAGTTGACCAGTAGACTAATCCAGTTGGAGCATACATGCTTTTTGAAGAAATTACTTGAATAAAATAGTTTTCACATTTTCAATATGCAAGTTTTGAAAATGAGGATTTGCCTAGACTTTTTTTATATTTACTGCTGGGAAACCTTCCTCATATTAACAACCCATGTGTGTTTTTCGTAAACTATCTTCTGATGTCTATTATCCGAGCATAGCTCTGCCCTGGTTGGCATTTTATTCAGAGAGATTTTGTCACCTTTCTTTTTGGTAGGCCTGTTGGGTTGGTTCCTATTACATGAGCTCTTTTGCAGATAGCACATTCAGTAGCCTTATCCTGTTGGTGGAATACTGTACCATATGCCCCCCAAAATCCATGAACATGGCCAAAATCCATAAAAACAACAAAAGCAAGCTAAGTTGTGAACCATAGTATCTGTAGGCACTTAGTTAAGTATAGCAACTCAAACAGACCTGCATCCATCCGAGACAAAAGTTCCTCCTTCAACCTTGTTTTCACTTGAAATTCTCTAGAAGAAATGGTGAGCAGACATCTGTTTCATGCACTAGTGAATGCTACTGGCTCAGCACATACAAGTTAGCTTGCTTTAGGCAAGAGACCTTTCTTGTGATGGAAATGCACTGCAAGGTGAGATGGAGTCCTGCTCAGTGCAGGAGGCCCTTCATTACTGCTGCAGAAGACAGAAGCCTGGCTGAGTCACTCTCCACATCTTTCCTGAAATCACTCGATGCTTCTGCCGGGTTTTTGTACATGTAAACACTGTCAAGCTGTGAAAGAAAGTGGCTGGAGGTGTGTTTGGTGTGAGAGGTGAGCAAAAAGGTGCTTGCTGCCATGCCCGCCTTTCTGTGGATGCCTGAGTGTGCACCTGCATTCTCATGGTTGTACAATAAGCTCCTCACCCACCAAGACAGATATATCCCCAACCCCTATTCATTTTCATACATTCAAATTTCAATCATAACAACAGAAAATCATTTACTATATTTCTGTAAGTCCATCACCAAGATTTTGCTAAAGCAGCTTCAAATTTCCCCTTTCTCTCCCTCTCTCCCTCCCCTCCTCTTCCCCCTCTGTCTCTCTCCTTACCCTCTTTCTCCAATCCTCCTTCCATATGCCCTTTTCAAAGAAGTAAAATGTCCACATGCAAGTAAAGTTTCACTTCTTTTTTAAAACTTGTGTGTGTGCATATGTGGTATTAGTGTGTGTCTGTGTATCTGTGAGTCTATGTGTCTGTGTGTGTGTGTTTTGAGCTATATAATCAGTATTTTTCTATGCTTGTGCTATTAGTAGGTGTGCATGTGTAATACACATATATAATACACAGGTGCTTTACTGTGGAAGATAGGGAATTCTGGGATGTCAGCTCTCTCCTGCCACTTTGTGGGACCTGGAATTGAGCTCAGATTGTCAGGTCTGCACACTAGCCCCTCTATTTGCTGAGCCATCTCACCAGGCATCTACTGCTTTTTCTAATGCAAGTTTTAAACTAACTTTTTCACTGGCATGCACAGAAGATAATTCCACATATTAATGAGACACCATGTGCTGTTTCAGTATAGGTACGTATGATGCATTTGCACCAGATTAAGCATAGTTATCTCCCCAAACACTTACCATTTCTTTAAGGTAAGTAGATTGAGAATACATCCACCATTCTGAAACATACAGACATTACTTACTGATGCTTGTGGTCATTGACCTGAGCGACAGCTTCAGATTTTTTTTTGCTTCCTCCTAACTGTAACTCAGTATTACTGGCCAACTGCTCCCCCTCTCCATCTCCCAAGCAGTGCTGCATGGTCTACCCTTTCTCCTTCAGAGATTATCATACAATCTGTTGCTTTCACATATAGTTTTATTTTTTTAATAAATATGAACCTGCTGATAAGAATGTGAATTGTACTGTATACATTACACACATATATGTATACGTTACACACATATATATGTATACATTACACACATATATGTTCTGCAGAGTTAGCCTGCTACATCTTGCTTTAGTTTTTCAGTACTTAAATTTTACACAGATGTATAAAAAGTTAGCCCAGTGCATATATTAAGTTCTGTATATTCTGTTCTATTGCATATTCCATGAACCACAACTCTGAGCTGCATAATGATTATTCTTTTGTGCTTGTCCTGTTTGTATGTGAGCATCTGTAATACACACATGGATGGTGCATGTGAACATGCAAGGACATATCTGTACACCTACATATTATAGTCTCCAGGCTCAATAACCAAGGGGAAAATTGCTGTTTCACTGTAGTAATACCTCGTTTATTTCAATACATATTCCAAGTTGTTCTCCAAAGAGACTGTACTAATTTACATTCCAACCAGGGAGTTCCTTGATGCCTGAGAGCTCACCATCCCTGCTGTCATCTGATTAATTAATTTTTACTGATATGGTAGACATGAATGGCACTTCAAGATTTCAGTTTGCATCCCTGTGTCTTTGGGAGACATTTATAATTTTTTCCTCATCTCTCACACTCCATGGGGAGCACAGAGGTTGGCCATCAGTCCTGCTGAGCAGGTTCCTGGGACCCAAGGCTAAAAGTGGAGCTGTTTTTATCTTGGGGTCAAGCTTAAATCAGTAAGAATAGATGGAGGGCTGAGTTCCCAAAAAAGAAGCAAACACCTTCCTAAAGACATACAACTAAATGAGGTCCAGAAGTGCAGGATATAGACAAACTCTGAAACCAGCTAATAAACAGGGAAAAATAATAGACAGACAGACAGACAGGCAGACAGGCATACAGACACAAGTAAGTGGAAAGCATCCAAGTTATTGCCTTAAAGCAAAGGTACTTGTTTGCAGCCAGAGAGGGAGCAAGACTGAGTTTGGTGCAGATAGGCAGAAAAGAGGAACCATTGTACCAAGATCTCGGAAACCTAGTCTGCTGCCCTCATCCTCTGGACCACCATCTCTCCACGTGATGGACTCTGCCAGGTGCCCTTAGTAACTCTGCACATGTCCAGGTGGACACTGCTGGATGCCCTCAATAATTCTGCACATGTCTGAATGAACCCTGAAGGTGAACAGGCTGTAAAATATGGGCCACACTTGGATTCGGAGGTTTGGAGTTTTCTTTAAAGCAAATAGCAATGCATGTCAGTGCAGGAATAACTTCTTTGGGTGGACCATTTTTCCTCCTGGCAGCTTTTTTTTTTTCAAAGCTTTCTTGGGAAATATTTAACAGCCCTTCCCATGGCACTGCTTCTCTGAGAAGTTAAACAAACCCAGACTGATGGAGTGACTCCAAGACATGTGCACCGAAATGCGCCTCTCATATGTAAAACACTGGAGCATTCTGGGGGCAGGGGTGGGACTCATTTCCTTGGGGATGCTAGAGGGTGTGGGAATCTTGCATGTCTCCAAGTTCTCGCACCAGACGAACTCTGAGAAGAGGAGTTATCT
Organism: Mus minutoides; assembly: GCA_902729485.2. Lineage (NCBI taxonomy): Eukaryota > Metazoa > Chordata > Mammalia > Rodentia > Muridae > Mus > Mus minutoides. The sequence continues at coordinate 202,492 of LR753520.1, read as the reverse complement.
GTCAGTGTGTGTGACAGATACAGTTCTTCCTAATGGGGACAGGAAACCACCATAACCTCAATGGGCCCATAGTTTCAGAGACAACTTTCCCTTTGGCTCACTTTGGTTCAGTTATAGCCAAATGTGAAGGACAATGACCAGCGCCTCTAGAGAGACAAGCATAGAAGAGTGTTGTAGGGTATGGGGAGATGTCTCCAGTTGGTAAAGTCCCTCCTAGAAGAGCATGGGGACTTGAGTTTGATACTGATAATCCACATCAAAAGCCAGGCATGATGGTATACATGTGTAATCTCAGTGCTGGAGAAGCAGAGACCGCTGGAGTTCTGGTCAACCAGCCTAGTATTGGTGAGCTCCAGGGCAGTGAGAGAACCTGTCTTAAAAAACCAGGAGGATCCTGGGAGCTTGCTAGTCAGCCAGCCTAGACAAAAAGTGAGCCTCTGGTCAATGAGAGACCTTGTCTCAAAGCAACAATGTAGAATGTGATAAAGGAAGGCACTCTCTTCTGGCCCTGAAATATGTGACCATGAATATACACACCCACACATTCACATGCATACACCACGCATGTACTACACATACACAAAACTGAAAATTATACAAAAGTTAGCAACAAAGTGGACAGCACCTAGAGAGCACCACCCAAAGTTGACCTTTGGCCTCCACATATATGTAAATTAGCACCCTCATAAACATACATGCACATAGATGGAAGGCTGGATGGATTGATGGGTAAATGGGTAGATGGGTAGAGGATAGATAGATAGATAGATAGATAGATAGATAGATAGATAGATAGATCAACAGACAGATAATAGAATTTTTTAAGTGTGTCATAGCACACAATGGTATCCTGAGAGCTAAGAATCCAGGAAGCTAAGGGCTCATTTTTCCATATCTGACATTATACAAGCACAAAAGGAGATGAAGTCCTCCATCCAAAATGGACAGGATTTAATAAAATCCTAGGAACTTAAACAACCATCGGAATTATTCTGCAAATCCAAGCTCAGAGAAAGTGAATTCTCACTGTTCTGACCTTTATAAATTGTAACCAAGATGTACCCCTCATCCCCCACATCGTGTGTGTGTGTGTGTGTGTGTGTGTGTGTGTGTGTGTGTGTGTATGTGTGTGTGTGTGTGTATGTGTGTGTGTGTGTGTGTGTGTGTGTGTGTGTGTGTGTGTGTGTGTGTAGTACATCAGAGTCATTAGGACATTAGATATGGTGATAGTTATTTTTAATTGCAAACTTGACACAACCTGGAGTCACATGAAAACAATCATGGTTGAAGAATTGTCTAGATCAAGTTGGCCTGTAGGTACATCAGTGAGAAATCATCTTGATTGCCTTAATTGATGTGGGGAAACCCAGCCCACAATGGGTGGCACCACTCCCATGGCTTGGGGTCCTGGGCTGTATAAAGAGAGGAAAGCTAGCTGAGCACTAGTGAGCACACAATGCACATGAACTTATTCTCTTTTGCTCTTGAGTGTGGACCTGATATGACCAGCTGCCTCAAGTTCCTGCTTTACCTTCCCCACAATAATGGACTATAGCCTGGGGTTTTAATCCATTGAAATCTTTTTTCTCCCTTGTGTTACCTTTTGTCAGGATATTTTATCAGAGTAGCATAAACGAAACTAAAATAGATACGCAGCTCACAAATCATGGTGGAAGGTTCAAATAAAGAGACTTCAATGAACAGACTCTGGAGACAGGCTGAAGAAGGACATGGGTCACAAGGTTCCGATCGATGGGAGACTGGTGGGAAGCTGCAGCCACACTTAATGAAAGGAATTATGTCACTGAAGCCCAGAGAGAGCTGGAGGCTTGAAGATGGCTGTCCAGTGAGAACTGCAGAAATGGAAAGATGTGATTGGTAGAAACTCAGGACAGAAAAACACCCTAGCTCTAGGGGCTCATGAAACCCTATCCCTCCCAAGAGGATCTATGGGCAGTTAACAGTAGCTGGGTCTCATGAGGCCCTACCCCATCCTGAGAATCTAGAGTCATTTGGTAGCTGCTGGGGATGGAAAAGGCATATGTTTTCAGTAATGTAGCTACTGGTAAGTTACCCAGGTTGCTGTCAGTAATTCCTCACACATGCTCCTGAAACTCTTTACCTAAGTTTTTGGAAGTAACCACAACTAGTCACTAGTACACACACACATACACAGAAGGAAGACTCATTGAATTTCAATGTGCATGGGAGGGAACAGAGAAGACAATCAGGGTGAATATGATCAAATAACATTATAAACATGTATGAAAATATAATGATGATCATTATTGTGTACAATTAATATGTACTAATTAAAAAACTTTATGAAATCCTCCAACCTCTCCTCCTAGCTTGGGCCTCTGTATTTGTTAAGCCTTTGGTTAGGGAGCCTGGAGGCAGGGGTGGGGAGCAATCCTTGGGGTTAGCCCTCCACTGGGCACTGGGCAGGATAGTGAAGAAGAGAGAACAGGTTGGGGTCTGAGGGGCACTGAGTTGCCAGCTGAAGATCTCAGTGACTCTCTCTCCCAACTCCAGAGCCTCCCAGTTGAATCACAGCTTTCCTGTATGTCTCAAGACATACAACACAATCGTCTCTTCGGCTCTTTCTCAAACATTTCATAAATCCTCCTAATCCAGGGTCAGTTTCTACATTTCTTAGCAGAAAGTCCAATTCCGAGTCACTTGACCCCAGAGTCAACTGCACAGGAGATTCTGTCGTAATTTGAATAAGGTCAAATTGCCAGTTATGTGGGTGAGGACCTACACGAGGCTCGAGCAGCAAATTGTGAGCCTCCAGACTAAATCAAATACTTAGGCTTTCAGAGACAGAGAGCCTTCTCTGTTGTTATAGAGAAACAGCCTCAAGCAAGATCCAGGCCAGGGGTTGTGGCTCTCAGAGGTAGGAACAGAGACCAGCACTTAGTCCTGGGCACACATGTGTCAGGCATAATTTTACAGGCTTTGGGGTAGCACTTGCTCAGGCAGGGGATTAGATGGGGGAAAGAAGAAGCTGGGGTACCACCTGCTTGCTATTGAGACAGTGGCTGCGTGATTCTATGAGGCTTATAGCTCTGGTCAGGGCTCCTCTCCCAGATCCTGAGAAAATATTCCCTCTGCCTGGCCTGGGCTGCACAAAGCTTCCCCTGGGCACTTCTCCATCCCTGTTGTCTCCTGTGGTAGTTAATCTTGATTGTCAGTCGGAATGGATCTGAAATCAACTAAGAGACACAACTCTGGTCTATGAGTTATGTATCCAGTAAAGACTAAATGAAGAGAAGAGAGGCTCCCTCAGAGTGGGCAGAAGGATGAGACAAGACAGGATAAGAGATAGTAGGAATAAAATTAACATATATTCATTTTCATATATCTATATGAATATGTCCCAATGAAATCCATTATTATATATAATTAATATGCAAGAATGAAAACCATTGTTTAAAAGGTAACAACTATTTAAGAGTACACCTTTAATGGATCTAAATTGTCTCTGTCTTATTTAAAGGATTCTAGTGCTTTCTCTTGGTTCCTGGTTTTCACCCCCATGGAATTTGAGCTTAAGAATTCTCCCATTGTTTCCTCCTTAACAAGTCGAGTTCACTGAGTTCATTAATTTGAGATCTGTAAGTTTCACCCACCCGCTTTGTTCCTAGCCTGGGGCAGGAGGACAACCTTCTTCGTAAGGTCAGGGATTCTGGGTTCAGGTGGCTTTCCCTGTGATGTAATACCATACATATGTGCACAAGCATAAACACAGAGAGGAGAGGGAGAGAGACAAGCTCACTCCCACTTATGACTCAAGTTTCTCCAGATAATATTAATTGATCCCGAGAGAGCTTTGCAAGGGATAAAATGTCAGGGTGAACAAACAGGAGCTTGGGGTGACAACCCTTTTTGTGAAAATAGTAGTCATTAAAGATCAGGGAAGCTAGTGTCTGGCTTGGCTGGAATTTAGTCGGCATTTCTTCTAAGGCAATTTTTAGGTTGGTGCTCAGTCTTATAAATATTTCCAATTAGTTCACTGGCAGCCATGAGGTGGAACGAGTCTGTTCCCCCTCGAACAGTGCTTCCATCCCAGGCAGCTGAAGGCAGCAGAATTCCAATTTGTAGGTCTCCAATAAGCTATGGCCAGCCTGTCACTGAAGGGACAGATTTCAGCCTGTCACTGAAGGGACAGATTTCAGCTAGTGGTTTCCAGACTCACACCCAGGACCTTAATCATATGCCCATCCAATGGTGTTCAAATAACCTTGCTTTAAGAACTCGCCCCCTTAGCCGGGCGGTGGTGGTACACGCCGTTAATCCCAGCACTCAGGAGGCAGGGGCAGGCGGATTTCTGAGTTCCAGGCCAGCCTGGTCTACAAAGTAAGTTCCAGGACAGCCAGGACTATACAGAGAAACCCTGTCTGGAAAAGAAAAAAAGAACTGGCCCCCTCATGACTGATGGAGATGAGATTATAACAAATGGTGTTAAGTAACTTGAGGAAGCCCTCACCACACACTACTTGCCAAATAGTCCAGACAGAACAGAGCCCAAGAGTATAAAAACCGTTAAAATTGTGGTGACTGATTATTATTAGGAATGTAATAATAAAGAGGCAGGGGCAGAGATGGATGATCCAAAAAGCATTTCAGTCTAACTCAGTTTGCAGTGTGTGTGTGTGTATGTGTGTGTGTGTGTGTGTGTGTGTGTGTGTAACCTCTTAAAAGTTCCACCACCCAATGTTGCCAAACTAAAGAACCATTCTTTACCATGCATACCAAATGTAGCCTGGGCTACATTTAAGATAGAAAAAAATAACATAAAATCCAACTTCCACCCAACTGTGGCCTCTGTGTTTCTGAAATAAGGCTAGGTCATACTGAAGTCTGACATAGATAGCAACACAATCAAAGTTTTACAACATATTGTGCAGCATCTATATTGTAATGCATGTATATATATATATGTAAATATATAATATGTATACATATGTGTATATGCATATATGTTACATAAAATTGCTCAATAATTTTCTAGCTATTATGTACACAGAAATTATATTTTAGACATATCAGTTACATTATTAAAATTGCTTCCATCTGTTTGATTTTTAATCAATGTGACAAACAGAAATTTTTATAAGTTATGCACGTGGTTGACATTTTTATCTTTCATACTTCCAAGTTTAGTATGGTTTGGTTTGGTTTTGTGACAGCATCTCACATAGCCCAGGCTGGCCTCAGACTCACTATGTATCTGAAAATGACCTTGAATTTCTGATCTTCCTGCTTCCACCTCCTGAGTTCTAAGTATGCATCACCTTACCTTGCTTTGGGGATGCTGGGGCTGGATCCCAAGGCTTCATGCTTGCTTGTAAGTACTCTACCCACTGAGCCCCATCTCCAGTCCAATCTGCTAATATTTTAACTGACTCGTCTTGTTTATGTTCAGCCTCTTTACTTAAATAAACTGAAACTTTTGCCAGTCAATAACAAGCATGAAATCATATGTATGACATGCCAGTTAAGTATTGAAATAAGTACATAAAAAGATTCAGTCATATAGTACCTAAATTCAGCTTGTGTTTGGTCAGTAGTATATAAAACTGTGTTTTGGAAACCATGAATGTAGTCTAAACTATATGACACAAAGAAAGGGGGAAATTACCAAGCCACCCCTAGTCATTGCTATGATCCAGAGCCAAAGTAGATAGGGCTGTGCCTTCCTCTGAGAGTAGGGTGGGGCTGGACTATCATGGGGTACCTGGCTGTGAGAACAGCCCCCACACAAACAAGCTTCCACGTCACTCACTGGAAGGACCGGAGATTGCGTGAGTCTCGGCCCAGAGGGCGTGGTGTCTGGGTTTCCATTCTGCACCGACATTTCACAACCTTGGTGCCTTCCTTCAGGGCCAGGAGGAAGTGGAGATGCCTTTGAGTAGCTGTGGGGCCCTTGATGCTACAGGAGGTACAGAAAAGCATTCTGGAAGATGTGGGAGGGTCCTTGCTACATGTGCCCCTTTCATCCAGCCTTGCTCCTCTCTCCCTTCCCAGCATTGATTCCTTAGCCCCAAATAGACTCTGAGCCTTGCTATTTCACAGGGCCTTGTAGTTAATGTGAGCAGCACTTCACCCAGCTCCAGTCTTCCCACAGCCCCAGTTAAGATGGCCTCCTGCATAACATGTACTCACTGATATGTGGATATTAGCCCAGAAACCTAGACTACCCAAGATACAATTTACTAAACACATGAAACTCAAGAAGAAGGAAGATCAAAATGTGGACACGTCACCCCTTCCTAGAATTAAGAACAAAGCACACATTGAAAGAGTTACAGAGATCATGTGTGAAGCTGAATCCAAAGGATGGACCCANAAAAAAAAAAAAAAAAAAAAAAAAAAAAAAAAAGATGGCCTCCTGCCTGCCTTAGAGCCAGCCTGAGGAGAGCCAGAAAAGCCAGCACACTGGCCTGCTGTGCCCAGTGAGGAGTGCTGAGTCACTGGGCCCACACCTATGGCTACTAGTGTTCTTCACTCCCTGTGAGTGATGTCAGAGACCAGGAGGGAACGGAGTCTGATAGACACCTATCCTCATCTGCACCCCGATTCCTATCTTCCCTCCTTAAGCAAGCCTAGGTACGTTTCTGCTTTTCTGGTTTTTTGTTTGTTTGTTTGTTTGGTTGGTTGGCTGGTTGGTTGGTTGGTTTTGGTTTTGGTTTTGGCTTTTTTTGTTTGGTTGGTTTTTGTTTTTTTGGTTTTTTGTTTTGTTTTGTTTTGTTTTTGCTATTTTTTTGTTTTGTTTTGTTTTGTTTATCTGTTTATTCTGTTTTGGTCCAGATCTTAAATATCCCACACTGGCCTCAAATCATTATGCAGCTAAGGATGACCCTGCATTTTCCGTTCTCCTGCCTCCACCTCTTGCATACTGGGGCTATATAGAGGCTTGGACCACCACGTCTGATGTATAAGGTGCTAGGATGGAACTCAGGGCCTGGTGCATGCGAGGCAAGCACTCTACCAACTAAGGTTCATCCCTAACACAGCCCCTGGAATGTCACAGGCATCATGTCTAACTTAAAATGCTCCTGGGATTGGAGATTTAGCTCAGTGCTAGAACACTTACCTAGCAAGGGCAAGGCCCTAGTTTTGGTGCTCAACACCAGGACAGGACAGCTCCGGAACCTCTTTACCTGAGAATCCAAACTGTTCTCTGTCCCATTCCTGTACAAATGACAAGGGGATTGAACAGTCTGCTGTGGGCTGATGGAATGAGTCTCAAATGCCAGGTGGTACACCCTGCCCTGCCATTTTAACCATTCTGTCAAGAGACACAGTCGGAGACATTAAGTAACTACACAAGAACAAGATTGCGCAACACTAGGTAGCTTTATTAGTGTATCCCGCTCCATCACCTTCTGTATTCCCAATAAAGGGTAAAGGATGGCAGAACGCAAGAGAGGCCACCAGGAGGGTACCAGGGCAAAACAGATTTAATGCGGCTGCCCACCCATCCCCCGAGGATGAACACAAAGGGGTGGGGTGGACCAGCACAATGGCAGATGGCCCAGTGGCTTCTTCTCATTTGTCCCTCTTATCACCACAGTCCCACACTCAGCAGAGTCCCCTCAAGGTCATCTGCTGAGCACCTATCCCCAGGGTTCTGTGACTGGCTTTTCAGGGTCTGTACAGTTGACAGCTTGAATGTGACAAGATCAGAGCTGAAAACAGAACCCCATAACTGAGTCTCAGACAAGCGCCAGTGGCTATCCCACGGGACCCTGTGATGGATGGCCCTCTCTCGGGATGTCTCGGGGGACAGCTAGAGAGAGCTGAGGTCTGCAGAGCCTCACCGTGTCTGACAGGAGGTCAGCCGCTGTTTTAATGACTGCCCAGTGCCAGCCACCTCTCCCTTCTCCGAAGCTCACGTGGAGGCCTGTGTCTGTTTTGAGATGAATCCACACTTGCTAGAGGACCACACACACTGTGGCCTATTCTCCAGTGTTCTAGCACAACTCAGCCCCCAGTCCCATTGCTCACCACAGTCCAGGACCTGAAGCTGAGCACTGAGAGAGTGCTCCTCCAAGCATGGTGTTCCCTGCCTGCCTCCTACACAGGTCTACACACCACATCATGAGACAAAAAAGCCAACAGCCACAGCACAGGCTGAAGAGAATCAAAGAAAAGAGGGAGGGAGGAAGATAAGAAGGGATAAATGGATGGATGCACTGATGAATGGATATAGGGATAAACACATGCATGGGGGCATGGATGGAGAGAGGGAGAAAGGGATGAACAAATGGGTGGGTAGGTAGGTAGATGGATTCAATATTTGCTGGGTACCTACTAGGTCCCAAGCCCTGCTGTAAGCCCTGAGAACACAACAGTGAGGAAAACAGACATGACCCCGTCCTCTGGGAGCTGAATTGCTGGGGTAGTTTTATATAGAGGAACTTTTTGGAGAGACATGCTTACCGGGTACTCAGAGGATAGTGGATCCAATAAAAGGGGGGTAGGGCTGAGCAATGCACCCCTCACAGGCCTCTGCCTTGACTCCTGTCAAGAGGTTTTGCTACATTGTGAATCTGGAGACTAGAGGGTCTTCAAAGCAACTGTGCCTCAGAATCACATGGTGATTCTAAATCACCTTTAACAGATTCCTACAGCCTACCGAGAGATTCTGCTTCTAGTTCTAGAAGGGAGGATAGAGAGAGGTAAAGAGAGATGGAGATGGGAGGGAGAAAAGGAAAGGGAGATTGTGTGTGTGCACTTGGAAGTGGCCTAGGGTATTATTTTTCAGCTGCTGACCACCTTGGGTTTTTGAGACTAGAATTCACCATGTAAGCTAGGCTGGCTGGCCAGAGAGCTCCAGAAACCCATCTGTTTTCTGCCTTCCTTGCACTGGGATCACAAATGTATACCTCTTTTTTTATTTTTTTAAATCAGAGCTGAAGACTGAACTCAGGGCCTTGTGCTTGCTAGACAAGTGGTCTACCATTGAACTAAACTTCTAATAACACTTTTCAGCATCCTCGAGTCCCCAGTACCTTGCCCCAGAAAAAGTGTGCTCACTCAGCATGTGTAAACTTAGTACCCAATAAATGGAAGGCAGTGACTATGGGGATTTCAGGGTTCAGGGCCATCAAAACAAACAAACAAAAACAAAAAGACCAGAAACACACAAAATGGAAATAAAAACACACAAATATATAAAAAACGAACAATAAAACAACAAAAAAGTGCCCAAACAAAGCAAAATGAGACAAAAAGTCTACAAAAATACCACTGAGTTCTTTTAGTGTTGGCCGAATGCTCCTCACTCTGCAAGCCGTTTTAACTGGATCCTGGTGTTGAACTTGGGGCCTTAGGCTTTCGAGGAAAGCACTGAACTGACTAAGCTTTCTCCAAAGCCTCAAGTCCAAGTATTTGCAAAATATATATTCTACATGACTGTGGTGAAGACTTGTCTTGAGAGACCTTTGTTCTTAACTGCTAGTTCATGTTTCAAGGTAGCCAAGAGACTTAAATCAGTGTGGAAATGAATGAATAAGTGGGTGGGTGGATGGATAGGTGAATGAATGGGTAGATGAATAGATGATTGGGTGGTTGGATGGGTGGGTGGATGGATGGATGGATGGATGGATGGATGGATGGATGGATGGATAGATGGATGGATGGATGGATGAATGGATGGATGGACAGATGGATGGATGAATGGATGGAGGATAGACAGATAGATGGACAGACGAATGGATGGATGGAGGATGGACAGATGGACAGATAGACAAATGGATGGATGAGCATGTTTGAATACATGACTAAGAACGCATGTATTGGCTCTGCTCTGTGGTATGGACAGAAGAACAAGAGGCTGATGTGGTGTAGAATCTCTCTGCATGTTAGTACCAAGTGATGCATATGCAGGAAGGGGGCAGGATGTGGGACTCCATGCTTGCCTCTGGGCCCCCAGGTCATCCTGCCAGGGGAGTGTTGATGACTCAAGGTAAGTGGAAATCACCAGCCACAGACATCTCAGGGGTCTCAGACAGCCTGTCTCTGCAAAGTAACACAGAAAGACAGGCAGGCTATTCAGGATGGCCCTGAACCCTGAAATCCCCATAGTCACCCCCTTTCATTTACTGGGTACTAAGTTTATACATGCTGAGTGAGCACAGTTTTTCTGAGACAAGGTGCTGGGGACTCAAGGATGCTGAAACCTGGTGGGAAAGACAAACATTAATAAACAGAGGTCACCATGGTTAAAACAGAAAGCCTCTGGATGTCTTTGCTGACAGAGAACTAACTTTGGAAATACCAAAATAAAATGGAAGCAAGGGACCCCCAGGGTAAGCTAATGGGTAAGGTTCCTTCCTCCATGGAGCTCTCAAATCTGTTTTTCAGTGTTTACCCTCTGTGTGACTACAGACATCTAGCTTCGCCTCTCTGAGCCTATCTTCTTATCCTTTCCATACAAATGACCAACCATCTCTTAAGATGACAGTATTGACCAAAGGGGACCTTGAGTCTGAGACCCCTGAGCACATAGTATGTGTATGAGGAAATATAATAAGGGCAGCAGCATCTATGATCTGTCTTCATAGACCACCCATATGTCCAGTGCCATGGGTCCTAGTTAGGTTGCTGTCACCATAACAAAAAGCATCACCAGGGAGAATGGATTTATTTGAGCTCACAATTCCAGGTCATAGTTCGTGGCTGTGGGGAAGTCACAGCAGAAGGAGCCTGGGACCCGCTGGTCACATGGCCTCCTATCGTCAAGAGCAGTGAGAAATGAGCAGTAAATGCATATTTATGCTCAGCTCAATTTCCCTACTCTTATAGAATCCAGGACCCCTGCCTAGGTAATGGTGCCAGGCACCATGAGAATCAGTAGGCTGGTTCTTCCCAAGGTGCTTAACTCAAGACCTTCCTTCCCACCCTCAGCTTACCCCATCCCCCCACCCCTGCAGATAAGCCCACAGGCCAACCCAATATAGACAATCCCTCATGGAGACTCCTCCCAAGAGATTCCACAGAGGGTCAAGTTAACAGTTAAACTAACCACCACACTGTCCAAAGCTCCAGCTTTCTGATGAAGAAACAGGGAAGTGAAACACATAAATGGTAACTCCGAAAAGAAGCCAAGGCTTATCACTGCCAGGATGTTACTGGAGCTCCTATGCTATGCTAGACTCACCAAAGGACATGTGCTTTAACAGCATGAGATCCGGGACGGAGAGATGACTCAGTTATTAAAGTGCTTGTCACGCATGCATGGGGACGAGAGTTCCATCTTCAGAACCCACATATTTTAGAAAGCCAGGCATGATGGGATATCCTTGAAATCCCCTTGCTGGGAGAGTGAAGACAGGGAGATCCCTGAAGCCCACTGACCAGTCAGCCAACCAAATCAGGGAGGTCCAGGTTCATTAAAAAGGCTCTGTCTCAAAAACTAAAGTAGAGAAGAGTCTGGGGTGGTGGCATAAACCTTTAATCAATCCCAGCACTCGAGAGGCAGAGGCAGTGAGATCTCTGTGAGTTCAAGGACAGCCTGGACAGTATAAGTTTCAGGCCAGCTAGGTTATATAATGAGACCCCATCTACATACATAAATACATAAATAAATAAGTAAATAAATAAATCTAAATGTAGAAAGAAAATAGCTGGGAAAATTTTGTTTATAAATGTGAATCTCTACTCTCCATAAACATACTCCAAAAAATCCACATGCACTTATACACACACATACAAAAGCAATATGTGAGAAGTCTCTGGTTACTGTAATAATCCAACGTGGTAGTCTCCTGGAACTACACGTAGGATTAGGGCTATAGAACTGTGTTCATCCAGCAGGATACTGGTAAAAGCTTTCTTATATTGAGCATTCATTTAGTATCTCATCTGAGTCTGTCTGTCCATCAATGGTTCCAGTCAGTTCTGAATCTCCTGGAATGGTTTCAGAGAAGAAATGAGGTCATTCAAAGCACCACACAGAAACAAAGGGGGAGTTGGGATTTTTATTGGCTTTTACTTGTTTTAAATCATAACACAAAACAATATTGTGTCTCAGTGGGTAGTGTGGGCCCTTGCTTTGGGCTGAGGACTATAAAGGGCTGAGCTCATTCAAGCGAGGTGTTGAGTATACATGTCTCTCATCTGCTCATAGAGGTAGATTTATGTGACAGGGCAAAAGCATGCCTTCTCTCTTTCTTCATCACCCAGTGGAAGATGGCTGAAGAGAGAATCCAGAGATAAAGGGATTTATCTCACTCTTGGACCAAGTTTAGCTGAAACACTGAAGGCTCAGCCTGCGGTCTCTCAATCTGAGGGCAAAGGAGAGGGAAGAGAGTGTAGCCTCCAACTTCTCTGGCTCTGGAGAGCCTAGCAATGGATGGTTCCCCGAGGAACCAAACTCCTGAGAGGTGACACCATGGAGCTCACCCTCTGGGTACTTCCATTTCTCCAGGCCATCCTGCCCATCAAATGCATCATGAAGAAAAGGAGCAAGATGCTGGTCTCTAAGGCCTGCTTTGATGTTTCTAGATGTTCTCCCCAAAGCTGCTGCCATTTTAAAATAAACACATTCCCCTCCCTTGATCTGGCCTTCATTATCTTAGAAAACGCTCTAGGTCTGCCCCTTGACTATCACCACAAAAGAAACAAGGTAAAAGGCTAGGAGACAGTCATATCAGCAAAGTGTTGGCTTTACAAGCATGCAGACCTCAGGGCAATCCCCAGAACCCACATGAAAATACCCAGGGGTGCTGGTACCTGCTTATCTCAGCACTGAGGAGGGAGAGACAGGAAAATCTCCAGCCTAGTCTACTTGCTGAGCTCCAGGTCAGTGAGAGACCTTGTCTCAAAGGAGATGGACCCTGTTCCTGACCCAAAGTTGTCCTCTGGCTTGCAAACACACACACACACACACACACACACACACACACAAATAGGGAGGGATGGGGAGGAAGGGGAGAGGGAGGAAAGAAAGAAAGAAAGAAAGAAAGAAAGAAAGAAAGAAAGAAAGAAAGAAAGAAAGAAAGAGAGGAAGAAAGGAGGGAGAGAAGAAGGAGAGGAAGAAAAGAAAGAACAAGAAATAAAGTAAGTGTGACCCAGCTCAAGACAGCTAAGTTTCTCTCCTTGGAGGACAAGCTATTCATGCCAAGCTCACCACCATCCTGTTCCCGAGACGATGAGGCCTTGTCTCTTCCTCTGATGTCAACCTGTTCTATGTAAGGGACGGCTGAATGAAGCAAAACTTTAGAGAGAAAATAGTCCTCTTCTTTGTTGAAAAAAGCAAACATGAACTTAGCAGGTCTGGTGTACTGAATTGAATCTGACCCCTCTGAAGTGGAAAGAAAAGAAGGATAGAGTCACACACACACACACACACACACACACACACACACACACACACACACACACACACACATACACACACACATCACACACACACACACATACACACATCACACACACACACACACACACACACACACACACACACACACACACACACCAGAGTCTGGAAAAGAAGGCAGGTACAATGTTGACGACTGGCTGAGTTCCTCGTGCCTGCATCCACCTGGTCCTGAGAAGCAGCCCCAAGGGAACCAAGAGTTCTTGTTCCCAAGAACACAGAAGCACCCCTGCATTGTTAGTTGGGGGTGGGGAGGATGGTAACTAAGAACCCCTTCTATACACAGCCGGGGAGAAAGTCCCAGTGTCTGAAAAACAAACACTTATAAATAGGGAAGTGTCTGGGGCTGAGAAAAGCAGCAGACACCTGACAGCTTTCATTACGCAAATCGCACAATTAGTCCACCAAAGCAAGTGACTAAAGCCTGCATCAGTAGGAAGAAGTTGACCCCAGGTTTCTACAGTCTGATGACTAGAGTCAGAGGCTTTCAAAACAGGAAGCACCAGATATAATATCAAATGACCCAGACAGTAAAAAGCAAGGCAAAAAAAAAATTCTAAATTAGAAGACAGGAAGTCACAATCATACCACCAACAATGTAGATATTTCTCTAAGATATGCTTGGCTGGATGCCCTGGCACAGGCAGAATATGTAGGAGTGTAACCAAAACAGAGGAGAGTGACTGAGGCCGGATCCTCAGAAATGCTCAAGGTAGTACCACTCTTGATAATCCCACCCCTGAAATATCAGAAGTTATGTTTCTAGGATCTAAGAGCAGCCTGTACAGGCAGAAGGCTGGATGCTACTGTCGCTCAGCCCTGGATTCTATGCTGCTACAACAACCAAAAAGTAAAACCAACCCTCCAGCCACCTCCTTGCTCAGATACTCCCTTCCCCAGAGTCCTGCCTCTCCTCCACTCTCAGTCTCCACTCAGCTGGTCCAAGGGATTCATGAGGTTAATAGAGAGATTTCCTACTTTCGGTCAATGACTGATGAGGGTCACCATCTTTGAACTCTTGAACATGAGTCCCAGGGTTCCCACTGTAACTACAAGGATGCTAAGTTGTCTCTACTGGAATTTCAAATTCCACGATTTACAATACACCTGTGGGATGCAGTTGCTATGCAGCTCCCACCTGCTAGAAAATGAAAACCCACACAAAGGAAAGCCATGTGGTTCCTACAGAGCAGAAAGAAGAGCTTATCTCCTATGATGCAATATACCCCTTGGGTCCAACCTGACAGACACCAAACCATGATCTTGAGCTGTTAAGAGCAATGATGCCTCCTGCTCCTTCAGCTGAGAGTCTGTCTCTTACAATACAAGTTGTTGAAATGTAGTAAACAATGGGGCAAGTCTCCAGTCTCTATGCGGCATTCAGGGGGCCTTTGCAGTTCTTACATTGTCCTAGGAGCAGTCTACTGCTGTCGTTACTATGAAACCTTAACACAAGTTCCCTATCCCTCTGGATCTTTCCTCCTCTGGAATGCAGAGTTCAACCAAGAGGGTTAGCACCCTAAAAAATACTAAGATTATGACCTCAACTCCTAACCATCTCCTGAAATGTTTCAAAGACCCAAAGCAATGCTCATTCCAACAGGTACTTCCAGCAATGTTACAAAATACAAACAGGAAAGTGTAAGTTATCTGGAAAGTTGTGGTTCAGGAAAACTCTACCACCAAAGTTTCTCTCCAAGTCCAGATGTCCAGAAGGTACCAGAGATGTGAGAGTACTGCCCCTTTCTTGCTGAGCAAGACCTCTGTGGCCCCTGAGTGGCCACAGAAAGATCATGCAAAAGCAGTCACCAAGAACATAATAATAATAAATATAAAGTCAGATCTGGGGAGATGCTCTGTGGACAAAGCATTTGCTATGCAAGCACATGGATGTGAGGGCAAAACCACAGGTTCCCCCATAGAACCCAGGTGAGATGGTATATGTTTGCAAGCCCAGGGTTCCCATGGCAAGATGGGAGATGAAAACAAGATAATCCCAGTTCAGAGGTCAGTTAGCCCAGTAAGTGAAGCAGTGAAGAAGAGACCCTGTTTAAACAAGATGGAAGGTAAAGAGGTACTGGAGGCTCTCTTCTGACTTGTACACACACAAATACCTATATATATATATATATATATATATATATATATATATATATATATATATATATATCACACACATACATACACACCATACCACTATACACACAGCACAAACACACATATACATACTACACACATACATAGACACCACACACATACACAGCACACATATAACACACACAATACATACACACACAGTACACACATATGAACCACACATACACCACACATGCATACACAATACACACGTAAACAACACACACACACAATGACATACAAAAACACATATATACATACACCACAAACACACACTTGCCCCACAGTTTTTTTAAATAATAAATATAAGGTTATAGACTTAATTACACAACTTTTGATGAATTTATCATTCAGGACCATTCAGGGTAACAGAACAGTAACAGAAACATCAGGTCAAAGTGAATCAAGCAACAAAAATTATTTGGCTCATGTTAACAATAAAAATTCTATATCCTATCTTCGGAGACTATTGGACCAGGATACTCAAATGATGGTCTTCAGGGAAATGGCTCTGTCTTTTGGCTTCATGTAATTCTCCCGGCATGCTTTGCTCAGCTGTCAACTTAGTGATCTACCAGCCGTTCCGAGTTATCATCCACAGGTGAGGCCAGAGTTCCTCTTGATAAAGGTGACACTAAACTTGGAAGAATGAATGCTGTTAACCTCCATGTGTCCACTTCTGACCAGACCTTGGTCCCACAAACCCATCCTTGGGACACAGAGATGGGATGAGTTCCCTGCAACCCACCATGGGCTAACAGAGAGAGATAATATTGATCCAGTTGAAAAGTTAGGAAAGTTTCTTATAGAGGGGGAATGAGTGTGTAGCAGGGAAGAAACAGATATCACACAGCTTCTGAGCCATGGCACCCCTGAGGAGAACACATCTCTCTCTGTGTGATAAAAGGATGCCAAGTTTTTTCTCAAGTACCATGAGAGCCATCCCCTGAGATGACCTCAGCTCCATGTACTGGGATGGAGGCTCAGTCCAGGGCTTCACAGGGCTTGGAAGGGCTAGCCTGAAGGTCCCAATGTTGTCCCTGAACTCTGTTCCTTCTTTTCTTCTCTTTTAGGCTCTCCACAACTCCAGAGCAGAGTCTGCCTGGGGGACAGGGGCTACCCTTGTGCATACAACTCAGGGACAGCCACAGAGTTGTCGAGTGGCCAACAGGGGTGTAGTCACAAAATGAATGATCTCTCTCCTTCCACTTGATCCAGTTCTATCCTACCAACAGTTAAGCTCCAGCGCAGTAGAGACCCCCTTGACAAAACAACAACAGCAACCAAATAAAAAACCCACAGCTGGACGGAGCCTTCATGTGCACCTGACTCACCATGAGTCACATCCCCAGAGGGCCTTCTCAGTTTGCCATTGTTATCGATTAAAAGGAGTCACATGCATCCTGCAGGCACACACTTCAGGTGGAAGCCAAGTCAGAGGATGTTGTCTTTTGTCACGGAATACAATTTTCCACCAAGAAGCCCAGTGATAATGCATTTCTCCTAGTGGGGGGGGGGGGGGGGGGGGGGGGGGGGGGGGGGGGGGGGTAGAGGGTGGAGGGGTTAGTTAAGTATAATTTAAACTACAGCATACCAAAGAATTACCAACACTCTAAAATGTGTAGGGTTCTATGTTCTATTTCCTGGTTCTGTGTCAGGCATTCTAGTCATTCCTAATCTCCCTCGAGAACTCTCAAGGGGGCTGGGGAGATAGCTCAATGAGTAAAGGGCTTGCCACACAAGCGTGAGAACCCGAGTTCAAGGCCCAGAAGCCATGTTTTTAAGATCCAGGTGCAGCACTTCCATTGCTGAGGGACAGAGGTGAAGACTACTGGCACCAACTCACCAGCCTGGATGAACTGGCAAATTCTGGGTCCAGTGAGAGACCCTATTTTTAAAAATCAGGTACAAAGTGACTGAGGAAGACATTCTAACATAGGGCTCTGGCATCTAATGTGTGTGTGTACACACAGCTGATAGGCTTTAATTTGGCTAGGCAAACATTTCCCTGATCCCATAAGCTTCCTGCTACCTTCTTCACGGAACAGAGGTTCCTGACCACCATGGCTTGTGCACCCCCACACCCCCACTTTTCTGTCCATACCGGGAAACTAGTGTGGTAACCACATACACACTAATGGAAGGAGTGTCATAACTAAACATCAGGGTGCTTAAAGTATTGTATACTCTGTAAGACTAATCCCCACCAAGCTCAGAGAGATAATAAGTAAAAATCACAGTCTGACCATATAAATATTTCACAAAAGTTGTGACAGCCCAGAAAAAGCCAAGTTGTGGAATCAGGATAGGGTCCTCCAACAAAGGCCTCCCTAAAGTCTTCTCAGGGTTATATCCTGGGAAAATGGAACCAACCCAGTTGTTTTTTATGTTGGGACTGAGGCACACATGTGTCACAGCACACGTGTGGAGCTCAGATGACGGCCTCTGTTATTGATGGCACCCTTCCACCTTGTATGAGACACTACATTTCTCTTCCTGTTCTCTACTGCAGAGACCAGGCTGGCAGGACCATGAACTTCCAAGGGTTCTCTTGTCTCTCCCGCTCGAATGCTGGGATTACAGATAGCTGCTACCACATCCTGCTTGTTATGGGTTCTGGGACACTGAATTCAAGTCCTCACACTTGGATGGCAGGTGCTTTGCCTACTCAGCCATCTTTCCAGACTTCGGTGACTTTCAATACATGCAAAATTATTACCACTCTTATCACAGTGGAGGAATAAACATTAGAATGAGTTTGAATATAGCAGCTGCCCATTCAAGGGGCCAGAAATTGTGCTTAAACACTTAACATATCACCTTTATAGTCAGGGCAAGTCTGTGAGAAGCCGCTGTGGCTAGCCTCATTTCACAGGCAGAGGACTGAGCATCAAGTAGGTACCAAGACTTTGAATCAGGAATCAAGCTCTAACACATCACCCTGACCTTAACTGTTTTCATGTCATTGTGCAGTGTATGAACCTGTGGCCAGAGCAATAATGTCACCTACTGCACCTACATCCACATCAGAGTTCCTCTGCCACCTTCAAGTTCAAGATTCCCTCTTGGTCCTGTTCTGGTGGCCTTCCTGGATCTGACCTTCCCTCTCTATCTTAATGCCCAGACTTCTACTCTAGCCTACACATTTTCTTCTGTGCTTCCCTCTGGTCGTTCATTTCCCTTCCAATCCAAAGCAAAATGCAAACTGTGAACTTAATCTAACACCTATACCTGTCTTAAACTGCCTCCTTCCCCCAGAGGGCCTGATTCTCTACTTTTGGAGATGCTGGGCCAAATCATATCCCAAGATGTTACCCTACTATCTGTTCTCTCTCCTAGAAGCCACGATATCCTTTTCATTTTATTTATTTGTTTGAAACCTGGGCACTACCATGTGATATCTGATAGTGTTAGAGATACATAAATTATTAGCCTAGCTAGAATACAACCCACACAAATCCTGCCTCCTTGACTTAATTTGATGCCTAGCACAAGGCTATGTCACTCAAGGGCCTAGTTGAAGAACTCAGAGCCTTCACATTTAGTATGGAACTCAGACTCGGGTTCTTGCGTTCCATGGCCAGCATCTTGATGACTGAGCAATTTCCCCGGCCCACCATTTCATTTACGACACAATCATCTTTGGATGTTGGTCTCCTCTAAGGTCCTGGTGTGATTTCTATGATAGAAAGGAATGACTGCAAGAATGCAGCTACATAGATCTGTATTTTTTCTTCTGCACACAAACAGCTATTCTGGCAAGTTTTATGTCAACTTGACACAAGCTAGAGTCATCTCAAAGGAGAGAATGAACCTCATTTGAGAAAACACCTCCATAAGATCCAGCTATAAGGCATGTCTTTAATTAGTGATTGGTGGAGGGGGGCCTAGGCCATGGTGAGTGGTACCATCCCTGGTCTGGTTGTCCTGGGTCCAATAGGAAAGCAGGCTGAGCAAGCCACCGAAGGAAGCTAATAAGCAGCACCCCTCCATGTTCTCTTTGCCAGTTCTCAAATCCAGGTCTCTGTCCTGACTTCCTTTGGTGATGAACAGTGATGTGGAAGTGTAAGCTGAATAAGTCCTTTCCTCCCCAACTTGCTTTTTGGTCATGGTGTTTCATGGCCACAATGGAAACCCTAAGACAATAGCCCTTCCCAGACGCCATGATGACATGCACACAATGAACTCCTTTCCAACTTAAAGACAAACTACAAGAAAACGGAGGCCATGCTGGAAAATATGAGACATGTGTTTTGGTCATCACGCTCGTCCTCTACCCTGTGTTATAGTAGGCTTTAGAACCTGCTGATACAGAGGCCAAGGTTCAGTTGGTAAAGTACTTGTAATGCACAAATCAGGATATGAGTTCTACCCTGTTCAGTCCCTGTAATATTACTGCTATGTATGTGATTTCAAGGCTGACCACTTGGTATTGAATAATGGGGGTGGGGGGGAAGCAGAGGTGGGGGGGGGGCGACACATCCCTGTGAAGACTATTTCTCCCTCTCTCAGCATCCTTAGTTACTAGTAGTTCTCTGCCTTGGGCTGAGACCCAATGAGATTTCCTACTTCCATATTAGACAATCTATTGATGCCATCCGAATTCAGGTCTTGTTTAGGCAGCCATGTTTATGAGATATCACGGGCACAGCTTCTCTGACACTTCTAGGAAACAATCTCACAGCAAACTTCCTCTTTCTCTGGCTGTTTCAATTGCTCTGCCCCCTCCCCCACGACAATCTGGGACTTAAGTGCAGGACCTGTGCTGTAGATGCACCTATCAGGTGGGGCTGGGTACCAGAAATCACTTGCTCTCTACAGTTTGAGTAGTTCCAGATTTCTGTAATCGTCTCGTATCTTGCAAAGAGAAGTTCCTTTCATGAGGGTGAGAAGTAGAGTTATCTGTAGGTATAAACATTGAGAATGCAATTGGAAGTTTTGCTGCTTCAGTAAAGAGGCAATTGTGGGTTCTCCTTCAAGATCTGTGACTGGTTGGGCATAATTTCCATCTTGTTGAATGGGCCAACTAGAGAACTATTGGTTACTGTCAAAGTATGCCTGCCACTATTATACAGTTAGGTTTAATCACACCATCCTGGGCATTGTAGTTCACAGAAGTCAGAGGTTGTTCAGCAAGCACTGTGAATGAATCAGACAGATTAGTTAGTTAGTTAGTTAGTTAGTTAGTTAGTTAGTTAGTTAGTATTGGTTTTTGAGACATGATTTCTCTGTGTTGTCCTGGAACTCACTCTGGAGACCAGGCAGGCCTCAAACTCACAGAGATCCTCCAGCCTTTGCATCCCTCTCGTTAGAATTAAAGGTGTGCACCACCACTGTCAAAGGAGCTCCTGGCACAGCAAAGCACACTGATTGCTTCCCTCCCGTGGAAGCTTGCATGCACTTTCTTATACACTGGAAACTAGTCTTCAGGGAGGGGGGTTTCAGGTCAGATCTAGTTCAGAGCCTCTGGGTCCCGTGTCTGAAGTGCCTGGTGTCTTCAGCAACAGAGACTTACCTTCTCCCTCTGAGGGACAGCCAATGGCAACAGCAAAATCCCGTAATAGTTTGGGAGTCTCTTGGACAAGCCTAAGCAACAACCCAAAGGGGGCTTCTCATGTCAGGCATCGGGGGGTTTTGTTAGATAATCGATGGCTCTGGGGGAGAACATTGTCAGTCCAGAAGGTACATTTAGTTTAAGCTGTAAATGTATTTGTATACACAGACTGAAACGCACTCTATGTGATACTAGGTAAATAGAGAATAATATAATTTCTTCGACTTTTTCAGACATTCTTTTGCTAACTTGTTTTTGTTTTGTTTGTTTGTTTTTAGACTGGTTTCCTGACGTAGCCCTGGATGCCCTGAAACTCACTCTGTAGACTAGGTTGGCCTCAGACTCACAGGGATCCACCTGCTTCTGCTTCTGGAGTGTTGGATTAAAGATGTGAGCTACCATGCCTGGTTTCTTTGACACCTTATCTGTTATTTTACTCTCCTCCCTCCTCCCTCCTCGGTCCTCCATCCTCCCTAATTAAAATCTCTGCTTAGGCTTCTTCAGTCAGGAAACAAAGAACATGAATGGCTGCAACAGCCTGGTCCACTTCACCCTCAGCTCAAAACAGGGCACAAAACTCCCAGATGTCATGAGAGAGAAGATGGGACTCCATTTCCTTCACTCAGAGCTTTCACCCTAGAAAGCCAAAGGGGCGGGGCCATTGGCTAGGGAACCATTTCTAGCTATTTTGCATTTCCTTCCTTGAAACTACCTTTAAGAGTCTGGACCACAGCGGAGGGAGAGAACAAAATAAAAGTCGACTTCTCATTAAATAAAATTAAAAACTAGAGAACAGACAGAAATATGTTCAGTCCCAGCATCTTCCACGTCAACAGCTAAGGCCATCTTCAGTGGAGCGGGGAGAGTATGTGTCTGCCCCAGGGGACTCATTCAGTCAAAGCCCATCCAAAGAACAATCACATAGCCCTGTGTGTAGAGTTAAAAATGGATTTGTCTAGCCTTGCAGTGGTGGTGCATGCCTTGAATCCTAACGTGAGGGAGGCAGAGGCAGGAAGATCTCTGTGAGTTTGAGGCCTGCCTGGGCTACAGAGTGAATTCCAGGACAACATGGAGAAACCCTGTGTGGAAAAACAACACAAAACAACAACAACAACAAAAACAAAAACAAAACAAAAAAACAAAAACAAAATTAAAAAGCTCTCTCTGATTCATTCACAGTGTTTGCTGAGCAGCATTAAAGGAACTCTTGGCACAGCAAACCGCAGTAAGTAGCCAGTTTTAGGCAAAGTTAAAAATGAACTTATATTTTTTATATTGAACTTATATTTCTGCTAAGATTGCAAAGTCAGCTTATGCCCTCACAGTTTAGAAGAATAAATCACCGAATCAGATAAGAGGATGATGATGATGATGATGATGACAACGATGATGACAACAGGGTAGAGATAGAGCTGAATGGTAGAAAAGAAATTGTGCCTTGAATGCTGAAGGCCCTGGGTTCAATGGCTCATCCTGAGATTCAAGAGAGAAAAACCAGCTCCACAATTCTGAGCCAAATTTGAGGCAAACTTTAATTAGATACTGTCCATGAAGATGACTCTGGCCAGGTCCATTTCTGGGTTCCCAGGAAATGACCACAAGTCATGATTTGCAGAGACTTAAGAGGGCAAAACCACATGGCCACTGTATTTCCCATCAGGTCCAATGAGGGTCAAGCGTACACCCTGATGTATCTTCTGTCTGCGTACCTCCCACCCACACCCAATCAAGCACTTCCAGTGGGAAGGGAAAGCATGGGACTTGTTAACTCTGAGAACCACAGCCCCCCGAATTGCAGGAAGTTATCAGTCCTCCAGTAAGTGGGGCTTACAGGTTAACCTGGTCTCTTACACAATCCCCAGGATAAGAATATTCATATTCAGTTATAACAAAAACAAAGACATGTGGTGTGATTCTCATTATGTGTCAATAATTAATATTGAAGCAATCATTAATCTGAACACTAAGCATTCTTAACAAAATTGTATGCCACTGAAAGAGAAAGGGAAGAGGAAGGAGGATGGGGCGGGAGGGAAGGCAGACAAGAGAGACTCTTGTGGAGGGGGTATCATCAAAGGACACAACCAAGGAAACCTATAGCTCCGTGTGATGGGTAGCACTAACAAATACAAATCTCAAAACATTGTATGCCATTTTGTAGATCATAGGAAAAATATTGAAAAAATTAAAATCACATAGTGGGCTTCATGGAAACGACTGAAAGACTTAGCTTAAAGGGTGGGTAGTCTGCTGCAGAGATGGCTCAGTCAGGAGCATGCTTGCCACGCAAGCTTATAAGCACCTGTGTCCACAGAAAGAGTCAGGTATGGCAGTGAACAGCTGTGATGGAAGAAGCCCAAGGAGGCAGATACAGGAGGATCCCTGCGGCTTGCTGGCTACCCAGTCTAGCCTAAGCAGTGAGCTCCATGTGCAGTGACAGACCCTGTCTCCAAAAACCAAGACAGACAGCTCCTGAGGAACCATGCCCAGGGAAAGTTCTGATTTCCAGACACACAGATGCACTTGCATATGCATATGTACACACATGAACACTTATGCACCCCTACACATACCCCCCCACACACACACATGCACACAAAGAAGTAAAGATCAGGTCCTTCATTTCATCCAATGCCATCTCTCCCTTCCTCTTTTGCCTGATACTATCTCAGAAATCACCTCAGGGGTTATGACAAGACGTTTCTAGAAGATTACTTCTGGCCACAAGGACTCTTAGCTGTGGAGCTGAGGAAGGGAAACCTTCACCTGATTTTATGACAATACTAGTGACCTTCTGACCTATGAAGCTCCTACTGTGCGCCTGATACTTCCCACACATCACTGGCTCCCAACTTTCTTCTCCGCAGATCCCACCTCCTTTGCCTTTCCTATTGCTTCCTGGGTCTGTTTGCTTTCTTTCCCAGATGTCATTCATTTCAGCAAATGTGATTAAGCACCTATTCTTGCAA
Organism: Mus minutoides; assembly: GCA_902729485.2. Lineage (NCBI taxonomy): Eukaryota > Metazoa > Chordata > Mammalia > Rodentia > Muridae > Mus > Mus minutoides. Next base: position 178,440 of record LR753520.1, on the reverse strand, counting down.
GAGGGTATATTGCTTTATCTCCCTTTGTAACAGTCTAATAGCTGACCTCCTTAGCAAGCAAGCACCCCTGGTGGTTCCTGCTACAGTTGGGATTATAAAGCAGGGAAGGGCAGTTCTCAAGAAATGCTAAGACTGACCCCAAAAAACTAGTGATATAGCAAAATACCTGTGAATCTGTTTCCCACTGGGAAGAACAAAGCATTGATACATTGGATATATAATATATAGCACTGCATTGTGTATTCTTTATTTATTTTAGAATATGTACGATAGATATGTATATGCTATAGATCCTTGTTCACGTATGTGTGTATCTGCGATTGCAGGTGGATGTGCATATATGTAAGTATGGAGGCCAGAAGTCAACTTTGGGTGGCTTCCTCAACTGCGTCTTTTACTTTTGTTTTTATTTTTTGTTTTGTTTTGTTTTTATTTGGTTTCTTTGGTTGGTTGGTTGGTTGGTTGGTTGGTTGGTTGGTTGGTTGATTGGTTGGTTGGTGGGTTGGGTCAGTGGGTGGGTGAGTGGGTGGATAGGTTGGTAGTTTGTTTTGTGGAGGTTCTGTTGTGTTATGTTGTGCTGGAGAAAGGTCTTTTGCTAACCTGGAGCTCTTGGGTACTACAGCTTGGCTGATAGGCACTGACCTTCAGGGATCTTCCTGTCTCTCTCTCCTCCATCTTACCCTCTAGTGTTATGCACTAGTGTTATGGGTATTGATATACCTCAATTGGTTATGTGCTTTCTGGGGATTTGAACCCAGGTCCCTCCTACTTGCACAGAAGGCGCTTAACCAACTGAGCCATCTCCCCATCTGTTTTATATTTCCTCTTCATGCATGGTTTTATGTCACAAAGCTGCTTCAGTTTGCTCTTTTGCTCAACATTGTATAGTTGACAACCACCAGCGTGAATATCTGGAGCCCTGATTTAATCCATAATCATTCTATTGTATAAATTCACTCCAATATACTTCTCCAGTCTCTTTGTGGGTAGATATAAGTTATTTCTAATGTCTTTGCCGTGACAAATAACATGACTGGGTACATTCTCACAGGGGGATCTTTACATGCATTCACAGTATCCTCTCCACCTTCCCCACAAGTAGAACTCAGGGATTGCCATGACTGGCAAAACTCCTAAGACTTAGCGATGTTTCCCTCAGCCTGAACTCTGGCCCTCTTCCATCTCATCCATGACTTAAAAGAACCTAGCCGGGCCTCTTTGATCAGCGAGGCCTAAAAGGCAGCCTTCAATAAAAGCTGCCCGTGGCCCCCCTTAGCCTTCTGCTCTGTGTCTCACCCACTATGGAGCCAGGAGACTGCTTCCCCACACTGTGAAGCCCAGTGCAGAATCAAGCCGTGGCTTTGGGATTTTTTTTTTTAATTTCTGAATCACTGTTTGTTCCTTTCACACAAAAGAGCTGATGCTCTCCTGAGAAATTAATTTGAGTTTCCATTGCATTTTACAAGAATGAGCATGTCAGCCTGGGTGGTCTATTTTGTGACTCATTCTTACTAATCCCTTGCACCACGACCCTCTTGCTAGTGGATCTGGGGTGGCTCTCCCAGGCTTTCTTGATTGCATTGGTGACTTTCTTTTCCTTTATCACTTCTCTATTCCATCCTTCCAGATGCCATTACTTATGCCCCTGCATGTAGTTCCAGAATTTCCTGCTGACCCCTGAAGAAAAGGATGTGTAAGAAGCCACTCAGTAAAGACTGGAAAATATTTAAGGACTATCCTTCCTTCCTACAAAATTATACTAAGATAAAATATAAGCTTTTTCTAATATCCTCCCACAACTCTGTTTTCTAAGATAAAGTCTTATAAAACCCAGTCTGACCCTGGCCCTGGCCCTGAATTCCCATTCCCATGTATCCAAGGATTATCTTGAACTTCTAATCCTCCTGCCTCTACCTGCTAAGTGCTAAGTCAAAGCCGTGTATCACTACACCTGTGTTATGCAGTGCTGGTGATCAAGACCACGGCTTTGTGCATGCTAAGCAATTACATCATCCCTTTCTGAACTTTTTTTATTTGCCTGTATATAGAGGGTGTGTAAAATGACTTTATAAGAAGTGAAGTTTGAATAAAGATATCTGAAAAAGGATATCTGAAACATAAAGACATTGAAATATTCTCAACTAATAAGCAAGCACAATAAATTGTTGGTAGCCAAAATTACTGGCATTCCAGGTACAAAGAACTAATCTTTATAAAAATGGTACTAACTAGGACAACAAAGGATCTACTCCTAGTAACAACTACATAAAGCTTGTGACTGAAATATGTATCTACTGATGCTTTCTTTATATATTATAAAATTGGGAAGAAATCTAAGTAGATAGAAAATTCATCACCAGGATGCATAGAGAGTAATTATCCCATCTGATTACACATGTGCAGGCACATGAACACAGACATGTTCATAGAAGATGGTCACACTCATACATGTATGTCTGATATTTTCAAGCTTGCCATGTTTGCTGTTTTATACTGGAAAAACTCCAGAGGTCTTTGCCTTCATTAATGGGCCAGTTATGCAAATGTATTCTATTTAGTAAGTACTTACCATGACCTCATACTCACTCTGGGATGGATGGATGGATGCATGGATGGATGGATACATGGATGGATACATGGATGGATGGACACATGGATAGATGGATACATGGATGGATGGATAAGTGGATATGAAAAACAACTTTTTCTCCTTGATAAAAGATGATTATAACATCTTTCTGGGGTCCAGTGGGTAAAAGCACTTGTCATACCAGCCTGACAATCTGAATTTAACAACTGGAACTCACATCTAAAAAGAAGTCAGAATACAACACAGCAGCAGACACAAGAGAAACCCTGTTTCAACAAGATGAAGGCAAGACCCAACTCCCAAAAGTTGCCACATGCATGTACTGCCCTTATACACATGCATGTACACGCACACACACACACACACACACACACACACACACGGGAATAATAAATAAAATTGTAAAACATCGTTTTTGGTACAAGAACTTCTGTTATTATTTACAAGAATAAATACATAGAAATATTTGATGATAGATGATAGACAAAAGATAGATGATGGATGAATAGATGATAGATGGGTAGATAGATAGAAAGATAGATAGATAGATAGATAGATAGATAATAGATAGATAGATAGATAGATAGATAGATAGATCATTTAATCAAGACTGCCCATCTGTTCCACTGATTTACTATTTCCTTCTAAGTTTCCTTTTCCTTTTGGATCTGCAGCCCCAGAGCAGCAGGAAGTACTTGGATCTGGGAATTTCCTGTATCATTATCCCTAAAGCTCAGTTGTTAAAAGCAAGGCCACACTCAGCTCTTACATGGCTCACAGTCCCCCTCATTCTTATCACCTCAATCCTTCCAACACAGCTAGCTGTCTCCTTCAGACACAGCATCCCCCAGAGGGGACATGGAGGACTAATAAGACACCTACTCCCACTGTCTGCCAATGTGCAAGTCTCACACATACCACAGAGCCCCTTCACCTTGCTGGATTTCTATTCTAGCAATCCCATTTTAGAGAGGAAGAAAGTGGGGTTTTTCAGGAGAGCATGCCAGTGGTAGGCTAAGTGTCAAACCTTCATGTGTCTGATCTCAAAGCTGTTACCCTGTCAGGCCCACCGAACTCCTAACGATCCCTTCTTGATCCTGGCCCTTCCGTGTGTCACCCCACTACCCAGGCCATATCGCCTAGTCCACGGCAGTGTAGGATTTAGTGATGGTTTTAAAGAGCCATGTGGAATGTTTATCACTGTTATCCTTCTTCCATGCACAGGATGCACCTGTGCTTCCTGTATGTGAGCAGCATGTGGCTGTGGGATTTCACTAAAATTGTTCAGAGACCACAAACATGGGGAACAGGACAGCCGGGAAAGACCTGTGTGTCCATTCTGTTTGTAAAATGCCAAGCTGGGAGAACACTCAGTCTGTAACATACGTGCCTCTCATGTACACGGACCTAAATTTGACTCCCAGCACAGACCTAAAGAGTCAATCACAGAGGTGTCCAGGCCTCTAATCCCAGCACTGAGGAAGCAGAGACAGGAAGGTCCTACTCTTGTCTCTAAAACCAAAGTAAGGAGCACTTGAGGAAGAGTTTCTGAGTTGTCTTCGAATGCACATGTGGGTACCTACACCCTCCCACACATGAACACTTAGACTCACTAAGAAGGAAGAAAGGAAAGGGAGGAGGGCAGAAGGAGGGAGGGAGGCAGGGAAGGAGGGAGAGAGGGCAGAGGGAGGGAGAGAGGGAAGAAGGGAGGAAGGAAGGAAGGAAGGAAGGAAGGAAGGAAGGAAGGAAGGAAGGAAGGAAGGAAGGAAGGAAGGAAATTAGTTAAGGAGGAAACTTCAACAAGATCTAGATTGTCATTTCAAATCTATGCTTTAACATCACTGTGGTCCAGAAGCCTCTCCTCCTCCCCCACCCCTACACCCCCACCCCCTTCTCCCATCAAATAGATACCATGGGAGTCATCACCAAGCTCCAGGCAGTCCTCCAGGGCACACAGAATGGTAAACAGGAACCTAGACCTTGGAATTCACATGACTTATCAGTTCTCCCTAGCAGGGATATCCAGCTTTTTCATAATCTTCTCTGGTGTGCAGGTGGTCAGACAAACCCAGTGAGGTGAGGTGACTGCTCAGAGAAGCCAAGCAACCACCCTGCTAGGTTTGTGTCTCAAGTACACCTGCTGGAGCAGTCTCCTGAGTCCCAGTACTCCTCTAGCTTCTGGAATATCAAAGGTGATAAGAAACAGTCCCTGGAACTGAGGTATAGCTTAGCTGGTAGAGTATTTGTCTAACAGTCATAAAGCCTTAGGCTTAATCGAGAGAACTGCATACACCAGACAGTGATGCTCGCCTGTGATCCTAGCACTAGAATCACGGAGGCAGGAGGATTGTAAGTGCACAGTCATCCTCAACTATATAGGGAGTTTGAAGTCAACCTGGGTGGAGAACTGGGGTGGATGGCAGTCGGGACCGGATTCAGTGGCATCATTTAAACAGTGCTTACTGGGATCTTACGTTAGACCACATCTTGGGGAGAAAATTAGAACTGTTTACCTTTGATGAGGTCTCTAACCAGAGGAAGCAGATTAACTCAGCATAGTGTGATTGTATACATCTGACTAAAGCTGAGAGGGGTAGGGTAGGATTCCAAGCTGCTAGCTGGCATTCCCAGATAATACTGAGCTAACACCACCGTCGGCTGCGCCCACGCATGACCCTCGACTCCGCTCTAGCATCACCACTGGCTAGCAGTCACTCCCACCGCCCCAGAAGATTTCGTCTTGTGGTTAAGCAGCTTTACACCAAATGTGGAAGAATCATTAGTGAAATCTGAGGATCAGCTTCTGTTCAAAGCAGTTTTCTCCCTTCTGTGTGTTGCTTCTGTTCTTGCAAACCCACCCTCCCTCGCTGTTTGCCTTCTCCGGCATTGTTCTCTCCATAGGGCAGGGTCTAGTGTGGGGCTTCAGAGAAAACCTATTCAGAGGAGCTCCCCTCCCACAGGAGCCCATCAAAGGGAGCTCCTCTGGGTAAAAGGCTCCGGGAGCTGGGGGCAGCTGCACGAACCACACCAGCTGCTCTCCAGGGTCAGCAGGTCAAGCCTGACAAACTGCCAAGCTCATATTTCTGACCCTCGGTGTCTCAATAAACTTCAGAAGCAATTTTAGGTATTAAGGTGATACTTGCAAAACAAAGACCTAAAATGTGGTCCCTTCGTGTGTAATAGCAAAGTAGAAATGTAAATGGCCAGCTAAGGACTGTGTGGCTAAATTGGTAGGATGCTTGCCTAGCATGCAGGAAACCCTAGCATTGCATAAACTTGGAATAGTTCACACACTTAATCCCAGTTCTTGGAAGGTGGACAGGGGAGGACAGAGAGTGGTTATTACACGAGTGTGCGGACAGACAGCCTTAACGCAAGAGACTCTGTGTTTAAAAAGAAAAGAAAAAAAAAAGAGTTGCCTGTGAGTCTGGATCTTCAGTTATGGAAATCAGTGAAGCAAAGAGTACATTTCTCTCTCTCTCTCTCTCTCTCTCTCTCTCTCTCTCTCTCTCTCTCTCTCTCCCTTTCCCTCTCCCCCTCCCCCTCTCTCTTTCTCCTCTCTCTCTCTTTCTCCTCCCTCTCCCTCTCTCTCTCTCTCTCTCTCTCTCTCTCTCTCTCTCTCTCTCTCGTGTGTGTGTGTGTGTGTGTGTGTGTGTGTGTGTGTGTGTGTGTGTTAAGTCAGAGGTCCACCTTAGATGTCATTCCTTGGGTACCATCATGTACTACCTTGCCTTTGGAGACAGGTCCTGACCTTGGTCAGAAACTCTCCAAGCAGGCAAGGCTAAATGGCCAGGAAGCCCAGTGAGCCTGACCCACAGTACTCAAGCCCAGAAACCGAGAGTAACGAAATAAACTAGTAAATTGACACAAGATTAAACTGAAGAAGCTGCCAAGATGGCTCAGCAGTTGAGGATGCTAACTGCTCTCCCAAGAGACCTGAACTCAGTTCCCAGTAGCCACATGCCATCAGAAACCATCTATAACTCCACCTTCTGGGGAATTTAATGCCCTCTTTTGGCCTTCTCAGGTGCTAGACACACATGTGATGCACATACATACGTACATACATACATGCATACATGCAGGAAAGCCTCATATACATACAACAAAAATAACTGTATTCTCATTAAAGTGAAGGTCAGGAGAAGGGACCGTTCAATTGATCTCAAGTATCTTTGATTAATCACTTCCTACAAGGACAGTGTGAGACAGGACACAGAGATGACATGGGCCCTCTGTCATTGTAGAATTTGTCTCTCACCCCTCCCCCCATTTGGCTCTGAGTGCCTCAAAAACATCAAAGCAGCTTTCTAAAATTTCCCAGCAAACTCTTCCTGTGTGCACGCTCTCCCTTCCTCCCTTCCTCCCTCCCTCCCTCTCCCTTCCCCCCCCCCATATGTATGCACATGGGTGCGAGTGCGCTTAGGTGAGGCAGTATACACATATGTGCATGCATGTAAAGACTAGGGGTCAATCCTGGGTATTATTAATCAGGCACTATCCAACCTTGTGTTTGTTTTTGGTTGAGTTCTCTCATTAGCCAGGCTGGCCTGCCAGTGAGCCCCGTCTTTGTTACAGCCAGCGCTGGGATTATCATCCACTTATTTTAAGTCTGTGAAGATGTCGCCAAAGCTAATAGGCATATTCAGGGCTGTGGAGCACAGTGGCTACTAGGTGGTCCTGGGTAACTAGTGAAGGGGAGGATCCTCTTTTCGCAGCCTCCTTCAAAGTTCCCCACTAGGTACAGAGCTAAGGACAGCACAAAGACAGACTCAGACACTGGATGATAATTGCTCTCAGAAGGAGGACAAAGCTTCAAACAATGGTGTGCATACATTATAAACAAAGACCATTTGTGTCTTTTCTGCATGTGGTGAGAGACAGGAGATGCTTAACTGGGTCATCTAGTGGCAGAGATGTCCTTATGTATATGGGAACAAAACAACCATTAGAGTTTCAAAAGGGTTCAATCTTAGACCCTTCCTCCCTTCCCATACTGTCTCCATGCAAACAATTTTGGGGACCAACAGGACAGTCCTTGGAAAATCGGTCAACCGTGAAACCGTGCATAAATAATGAATTCCGAGTTGGACCACCAGAAGGCCTGCCTGTCCTCTGCCTTCATATGCACACGTGTGCAGGCATGCTAGGCTCAGGGATTCATCTCTGCCCTCGGTTATCCCTCCCATTCCAGTGTCTCGGTGTCAAGACCTCCTTCCAAATCCTTTGTACATACAGTTGGAAAAGCACATCCACATTTTCAAGGACCTCAGCCAAGAGTTTCCCTCCTGTAAAACCACGGCTTCCCACCCCAACATAAACACTTGAGTCCCTAAAGAGGGACATTTATGTCCTCAAATCTGCAGCTGTTTATGACTGCAATCGACAGTTGCTACGAATTGAACAAGTTCAAACTTTTAAAATGTGAATCACTTCTGCTGTGGTTATTCAAATAATGGAACAGTAAAGGTCTTTCTCCCTGTATATTTATTTACTTAGTGACCTGAGCCCTGGGGACACTCCAAGAGAAATGCATCCCTTCCTTCAAAAGGCTTGCTATTCTGGCCAGTCTACCTTCCCTACCCACAGAGATGACTTCGAGATCTATAATGGAGCTTAAACTAGGAAAGCATCCAATGATTGTCTCAAAGAGGGGCTGGGGAGGTGGCTCAGTCAGTAAAAGTGCTTGCCTTACAAGCATGAAGACCAGAGTTGAATCCCGGCACTTGTGTATAAAGCCAGGCATAGTAGCAACTGCTTGAGATTCCAGCACTGGGGAGGCAGAGGCAGGTAGATCCCTGGAGCTCAGCAACCAGCCATTCTAGCCTACATGGTCAGTTCCAGGCCTTTGAGGACCCCATGTTAAAAAAAAAAAAAACTAAGATAGACAACATCTGAAAACTGATAGTGGTGGTCCTCTGGCCTTCACATGCATGCAAACCCACATGAATCTCCACCTACACATGCACATATCCATGTGCATATGTACACACATGTACACACAAGTCAGAAGATAAGTAAATAAATAATTGAATGAATGAATGAATGAATGAATGAATAAATAAATAAACAAATAAAAATAAAACATTCATCCTTCTCTTCAAAACTAGCTTTGGAACTTCTAGTCAGTTCCAGTTCCGGGCCAACGATTCCAGGGGAGACAAGTTAGAAGTGCTTAGGTAAAAAGATCTTTGTAAAGTCTAAAACACCTTGGTAATGTAATGTATTACATATTGTCTCCCTCTACCCAGTTTGGAACACTTGGTTAGCATCAGCTGGAAGATTAAATATACTGTGAAATTTTAAAGACACAAGGCAACCTGGAATATCTATCTATCCCTTTCTGACACCACAACCAACAGAAGGGAATGGTTTTGGGGGACAGAGAATAAGAGGGTAATTAATTTTTGTCTTCTTAGTCTTTATGTGTTTTCACATCTGTTCATGTGTATTAAGTTCAGATGGATGCAGGTCACCGCATACAGAGGAGAAGCTCAGATGTGTGTCCTCATTTTCCACCTTGTGTGAGACAGGATCTCTCCTGTCACTCATCATTGAATATGCCAGGCTAGCTGATCAGAGGACATATTGAGAAGAGCAGCTCAGAGGAACAGACACGGGTAGTTGGAACATTGTGATGAGCAGAGGTGTTCGGAGGCTCAAAGATATCCTGAACATTGTCTCAAATTCCAACGGAAAACAGACATACACACACACACACAAAATCTCAAACTCAAACATTAATCCTGGACAAGAACTGTGCTGTTCATCGTAACAATTGTTGCCATGTGGGAATACTTGTTCAGTGGGCAAAGTAACACCGAGCGTATTTTCCTTGTATTTATCTACACATACCTTTTAAGAAGTCAGCAATAAGCAATTATCACATATTTAGTTCTTAGAACAGAGCTTAGCACGTAATGAATAGTAAACACATTACTGTTGTTATTCCCATCCTGAAGGAGTGGGAACCTAGGAGAGGCCAGTTAATTCACATTTACACAGTGAGTTTAAGTGGGAAAGCTGAACTGCTTGATCTCCAAACACAGAGGGAAAACATCTCGAATGATCTTCAATTTAACTTAAATAGTTATCATTCTTCGGGCAGCCAGTTCAACTTAGCAAACACTTTTAAGTGCCTACTTTGATGGGAAGACTAAGTTGTGGAAGAAAATGGGGCCTGACTTACCCCATTGCTGTGCTCCCAGTCAGTTAATTAGCTGACTGTTTCAGGCATCGGAGAGGATAAACGTAAAGACACGGTAATGTTGATGAAGGTGCCTGCTCGAATGAGTAACTACCACCCTGGTCAGATGTGGGTGACAACAGAAGGGTGAGCTGGAGCATGCTGGGAGATTTCAAACCAACAATGAGCTGAGGTTCTCCCGACCCAGGATGTCAATGCCAGACACTCTGGAGCTGAATGCAGGTAGGGAGGAGCTGTGCTCTCTTGGCATAATAAGGCCAGACTTATTCATTTGCTGGAAATAAGGTTAAGGTCACCTTAATAGGAAGAATATGAATTTCTCCTGGCGGCCAGATGGGGGCCTTTGGAAAGGGATGGATGAGTCCCCAGGGGCACTCAATTATATTTGAATTCTTATACTTTGTGAGAAAGATAGTCCAGCCCCCCACTGCCTGTGTCTCCCAACTCTCACCCCTCAAAATCTTTTGAGTCAGATCTCACCAGGAAGTAAGGTATTTTAGACCAGGGATAAGAGCCCCTACTGTCTCCATCCATAACCGTTCCCCCTCTACCCTTCTACTTGAAAAACAATAGCTTCAAGGAGATCACAGGAAGCCCTCCAAAGTTAATTCCTTCACCTTGGAATGAGGCTAAAGGTGTGGCTTGCTAGACTCTAGCTGGTAGAGTATTGGTATAGCATTCTTGAAGCCTTGGGTTGGATCTCCACACCACATAAGTTTAGGAGGTACACACCTATAATTTCAGCACCCAGGAGGTAGAAGCTGGAGAATCAGAAGTTCAAGGTCATCCTTCACTACCTGATAAATCCAAGGCCAACCTGAGACACATGAGACTTTGTTTCCAAAACACAACCAAACCCTTCAGTGGTTCTCCTAGGGGAGTTGCTGGTTGTGTCGGAGTAGTGACACAATAAATGTTTAAAAAACCTAGCTCCTTTCCTGAAAATAACCTGTTTCATGCTGCCGTGGGCATGTGAAAGTCCTAGCCTTTGATACACCTATGGAAGCCTCTAGGCTCAGTCAGTAAAGTGCTTGCTAAAAAGCATGAAGAAGCCGGGCATGGTGGTGCACGCCTTTAATCCCAGCACTTGGGACGTAGAGGCAGGCGGATTTCTGAGTTTGAGGCCAGCCTGGTCTACAAAATTAGTTCCAGGACAGCCAGGGCTATACAGAGAAACCCTGTCTCGGAAAAAAAAAAAAATGCGTGAAGATCCAAGTTCAATTCCCAGACTCCACCTAAAAAATAAGCCAGACACGGTACCATACACTTGTAACCTAGCATTGGAGAAAAGGTCACAGGTAGATCATTGAGGCTTGCTGGTGAGCCAGCCTAGTCTAACTTGGTAAGCTGCAGGTTCAGTGAGAGAATATGTGTCAGAAAGCAAGATGAGGGTCTATAAGATGGCTCAGCAAGTAAGGCCGTTTGCTTCCAACAGGATCACCTGAGTTTCATTAATGGCACCCACACTGTGGAAGGAGAGAACTGATTCCTGCAAATAGTCCTCTGAACACACACACACACACACACACACACACACACACACACACACACACACATACAGCTATTGAACTGACTCTTGCTGTGAGCAATTGTGTTCCTGCTGAAGTGAATGAATGGATGGGTCAGCAGCATCTAACAGCAGGTTAGAAAAGAAACCTACCCTCCATGCCATCCCTGAGCCCCTCATCTACTATTAGCATTTTAATGAGATGCCACTGTGACTGGCATGAGCAGATTTGACATCTCTAGTATGGAACCCACGTCAGTCCTGAGCCTTGGAAAGGCAGGAGGCATTTGCCCTCTACAGCTGTTTAATAACATCACACACAACATCACAGTCAGACCAAAGGCAGCCAAAACCATTCGGGGGAAAAAAATGGTGCATAAATAAGAAGATAATAACTAACTTAGTTCCTGGATTTCCAAGACCCCAAGATAAAGCAAAGGACAGTTTAAACCTCAAAGGATGTACAACCTTGACAGAGATAAGACTTGGGGACATGAAGCAATTCAAGGCCAGAGACTTGAGATATGTAACTTCATACTCACTTTAGCATTGGGAGCGTCTTGTGTATTCACTGTTTGCTAAGTTCCCTTCTAAGGGCTACACAACTCTGTGTGTGTGTGTGTGTGTGTGTGTGTGTGTGTGTGTGTGTCCTTACTAGAACCCAATAAGAGTGGCAAAGCAGAAACAAGTAGATCTCTGGGGCTCACTGGCTAGCAAGCCTACCATATTTACTGGGCACCAATCTAGTGAAGGATATTGTCTCAGAAATAGATGATAGATGATAGATAGATAGATAGATAGATAGATAGATAGATAGATAGATAGATAGAATAAATAGATAAAAGGGGAGGGGCAACTGAGAAACAATACCATGGGTTGTCCTCTGACCGCCCCCCCCCACTCATAAGATAGTACAATTTACCATTACTGCTGCTCGCTTTCCCCTTGAGAAACTGAGGCACAAAGAAGTCAGGAGAACTGCTTAGAGGCCATGTCACTAGCCCTAATCCAGCTCCACAATGTTTGTGGGAAACTTCAGGGAACTCCTGACAGTTTATTTTAGCCACATCCTCCTCCAGGCTTAACTCTCCTCGGGCCCACAAGTCACCTAATGCCATGGGGCTAGCTGGCTGCGGTGGGGTTGCAAGTTTAGCAGGACTGCACTGCACAGCAGCAGCAAGGTCTCCCTCAGACATCTCAGGCGAAGCGAGGACAAGCTGAGTTTCTGTTTATCAAAAGGTCATGGACAGGGGTCAACAGTGCCCAGATCTAGAAGCAGGAAGGTTTCAAGCACTGAACAAGCTTGGCCAGTAACTAGAGTATAGTTAGCCATTTGGGTTTAATTGCTCTCATTACTTAACCCAAAGTAGGAGGGCTAACTCATTCTCTTAACCTCCTCGAGAAAACAGCCATAATGCAAAATCTGAGAGTACAGAGAGCTTTCCTAATCCCATATGCTATGGTGCGCTTTCCTGGAAGATTTAAATAGTGCCCCTTTAAGACTACAAAGTCATGTCTCACCTACTAATGTCTACAAACATTCTGTGGGTGTCACCTCCCATCAGACTTCAACTTATTCAACTTCAACTGTTACACAAGGCATCCCCACTCTGGGCATTCTGAGTGTTGCTGTCGTGGAAGACCTACCCCACCCCTTCTGGGTATGTTTCTGCATGTTTATATACATGTATAGATGGGAAGATATCTGTGTGTGTGTGTGTGTGTGTGTGTGTGTGTGTGTGTGTGTGTGTGTGTGTGCAGTTGCATGTATGTGTGCATGCATGTAGAACTCAGGAGACAACCTCAGCTATGAGGCATGGTTGACCTTGTTTTTTTGAGAAAGGGTCTCTAACTGACCCAGAATCCTTCTGTGCAGATAGGATGACTGACAAGGCAGCCCAGGATCCCCTGCTTCCACCTCCTGGCTCTGGGATTACAAGTATACATTTCTAGCCCTGCCTTTTTACTTCCGTTCTGGGGCTAGAACTCAGTTCTTCATGCTTATGACATAGCATGAGCTTTACCGACTGAGCCACCTTCACAGCCCACCCCCCCAAATTTCTCACTGTGTTCCTTGTTGCTATGGTGGTGCAATCATCCTACCAACACACAGATTTTCAAATGGATAAAAGATCGGAGCCTATTTCCTCCATAAGGCAATTTTCAGAAACCTATCCTTCGAAAAATACCAGTTAGACCACTTTGTCGAAATCTGGAAAATGCCAGTTTTCAGGCTCCAAGGAGAGTGTTTATGAAGGTGCCCTATTCAGTCACCCACTCCCTTTTCTTCAAACACAATTCTCCTCCACCCTCCAGGGAGGGTTCTGAGATCTGAAAGGAAGCCTGGGCTTTGAGAACAAGCCAGGGAAAGAGGCAGGGTGAATGGCACATTGTTCTATTTTGCTATCGGCTCCGCTGTCTGCCGCAAAAGACCGCAGGTTAATTTCACACCCGGCCCTTCCTATTTTCACTTGAACGCAAACAGAGTCTTTTTCAGGACTTTCAAGACACTTTGAATGTGGATGATGTCCAACAGGCCTCTGCCACTCTGAAGAGTACAGTGTCCACAAGAGGAGAAGCCCTGGAGAGACACAAATAGCAGCTTCCCAAAGCAAGGTGCAGCACCCGCCCTGACCCTATCAGGCACTTACCGCCTGATAGGGAGATAAGGGCTTGGGGACCTGAAGTAATAGACTGGTGTCATATCTTAGGTAATAACTGCTCGCTTGAGCATTAGAAAGTTTCCAGGGGTGGAATTTCCTCTCCTCACTGCCCCTCAAGTGCTCCTCCCTGAACCACAGAACAGAGTCATGAACCCAGACTCCTAGCCGCCGCTCGAAAGCAACAGAAAGGAGTTGGTGCCAGGAGAGATCAGTACTTGGCAAGATATTTAATAAGGTAGCATTAAAGTCGTGACTCTGTGCCGTGAAAGGGGAAAAGGGACAGTTGGGATGACAGAGCAGGAGGCAGGCAGGAGGATGAGAGAGAAGACTGGGAAAGAGCAATTGGACCAACATATGTATGAAAACACTATAATGAAAACCATTACTTTTATGCTAACTTTTTAATTGAAAAAATATTGGGGGCGGGGCTTGAGAAATGGCTCAGCAGTTAGGAGCATATACTGTTTTTCCAGAGGACCCACATCAGACAAGTGCCTGTAACTCCAGCTCCAGGGGACCTGACATCTGTTCTCGGATGACATCTGCATTCAAATGTATATTACACGCTACCATACACATAAACATATACTAAAGTTGTTTTAATTTTTTAAAGTTTTTAAGTTGTTCTGGGGAGGTGATTCATTGGATGAGCAAAAGGACCAGAGTTTGGATCCCCAAAAATCAAAGTAAAAGTCAGAAGGGCACAGTGGCCGACCTGTAATCCCAGAACTCAGGGGATAGGAACGGGGATTCCCTGGATCAAGCTGGCTAGATAGACCAGCTGAAATGACAATCTCTGAGTCCAACTGAGAGAGCTTGACTCAGTAATTAAACTAAAGAGAAATCAAGGAAGACACCCAATGTCAACTTTATGCGGACATACATGCACACACACACACACACACACACACACACACACACACAAAATATCACAAGTTTTAGTCTCAAGATTTATTGGCTTTGATGTAAGAGAATAAAAAGGAAGTCCCTGCCTTGCCTTTGCATCAATTTCTAGGGCAAACTGGCATTCTTTTGAAACATAAACCATTATTCCCTTCCTTGCATCCACAGCAGACATCACGAATCAATGACAGTCCTCTTCCCCTGCTCAACTCTTGTCTTTTTATGTTCCTTCCCAACTTTGGTGATAGTGCTGGGGATCTAACCTAGAAACTTGCATAGGGTAGGTAAGCCTTTGCTACAGAGCTATATTCCAGCCCTTTCATGTGTTCTTTCTTCATTTGTTTGTTTGTTTGTTTGTTTGTTTGTCGAGACAGGCTCTACTTTGTAGTCCAGGCAGATCTTCTTGCTTTATCCTCCCAGGTACCTGGGATAACAGGCCTGGATCACCAGACCTCACTCAGCACTCTGTCTCATTGCTGTTAGTAGCACTATTCTCTGGTAGCCACTTCAGCTGAGCCAGAGATGCCCTGCCCCATGAGACCATGCCTTTCTGCACCAGTGAATTATTGAAAGTGAAGACACTTGGGGCGGCTTTCTGGGTCCCCTCATCTTCCCACAAACATAATCACCCATACCACCAAGTCTCTTTTCTGCTCTTTCAAAGTAGAGTCACACCCCAAGGTCTGAATGGCACATAATCTCTCTTCTAAATCCCTGGTCTAGAGCCCCATAATAGAACTTATGACTTCTAATTTGGGGTTCTTGTGTATTATCCTTCCTCTGTTAGACTTTAAACATCTAGTGCATTTCAAATATTTAAAATTTTTTGTTCAAAAGAAATCACCCAGCAGTGTGATGGTCTAAATGAAAATAGCCCCATAGGCTCATAGGGAGTGACACTGTTAGGAGGTGTGCTCTTGTTGGAATAGGTGTGACCTTATTGGAGGAAGTATGTCACTGGGGGTGGGCTTTGAGTTCTCAGATGTTCAAGCCAGGCCCAGTGTGTCTAATTCTCTTCCTGCTGCCCGCCCATGCAGATGTCAAATTCTTAGCTATATGTCTGCCTTCATGCTGCCATGCTTCCCATCATGACAACAATAAACTAAACATTTGAACTCTAAGTTAGCTCCAATTAAATGTTTTCTTTTATAAGAGTTGACATGGTATTGGTAATAAGACCCTAACTAAGACAGGCAGAAAGATGGATCAGTGATAAAGGTACTTACTTCCAAGCCTGAGAACTTTAGCTCAATTCCCCAGAACCCACATGGTGGAAGAGAAAGCTGACTCTACAAAGCTGTCCTCTGAACTCTGCATGTTCCATATCATGCACTCCTGCCCCAACACACAATAAATAAATGTTAAGAAGAAGGAGAAAGAGAAAGAAAGAAAGAAAGAAAGAAAGAAAGAAAGAAAGAAAGAAAGAAAGAAAGAGGAAATCATAGAAGGAAGAGAGAAAAGGAGGGAGAGAGGGAAGGAGGGAGAGGGAAGGAAGAAGGAAGGAAGGAAGGAAGGAAGGAAGGAAGGAAGGAAAGAAAGAAAGACACTTAGTAGAGTGCTCATTTAATAGAGAACTTGTTAAGCTAGGCATGTTAACACCTACCCAGTGCTTAGGAAGCAATATCAGAAGTATTACCACAATCTTGAGATGAGCCTGATATCTGTACTGAGTTCCAGACCATCCAGTACTATTTAGCAACAACTTTCTGAGATGGGTAGATGTATGGATGGATGGATGGATGGATGGATGGATGGATGGATGGATAGATAGATGGGTGGGTAAACAGACAGACAGGCAAGCAGGTAGACAGGCAGGGGAGATAACCCAGTCTATAAAGTGCTTACAAAGACTGAGTTTCAAATTTAGTCATCAGCATCCACATTAAAATATATATATATCCAAAAGAGGTGGTACATGCTTGTAATCCTACAGCTGGGAAGGTAAAGACAGGTGGCCAGCCTGCCTCGCCTATGAGTTCCTGTGAGTGAATGGATAGATAGATAGATAGATCCTGAGGAATGACATCTGAGGTTGTCCTCTAGCCTGCATATATGCACTGGCACATAGGTACACATAGGTGCACAACCCAAACATAGATGTACCCATACAGCACAAAGAAAACAGAGACAGATCACAGGAACTTGTTTGTTTTTATCTCAGTGGCTTTTTGTCTGGATTTCTAGAAGCAGCGATTGCCACTTCCTGTGGACCACCACTAATTTGAGGAAGCTTAAAGGCCTTTCAGTTCCATCAATGAGAGGCAAGACCCCACCTGCAGTGCTGGGAGGAAGCTATGTGGCCTTCCTGTATTTGTCTGTATGGGCCACACACAGATGTGTCGAGTGATCCTCTGGCCAGGCTGAGCTGAAGACGCAGTCTCTCTCCCTAGAGAGAAGTGAGAACTGAGCTGTCGGGCTCTACCCAATCCCCACCAGGTGTGGACTCATAGGTTGAGGTTCTGTCCCTTCATGTAATGGTATTAGGAGACAGAGACCTAAGAAATGTAACCATGAGGGCAGATAGGTCACCAATGGGATGGGACCACTTTCCAGAGAGTGTCCTCCTCCACCAAACCCCAGGCTGAAGCTTGGTTCTTGTATTAATTACTTCATCCATTGCTGCAATGAGATACTTGATTTAAAAAAACGACTTACAGAAGGATGAGTTTGAGTTTAGATTGAGGATACAGGCTATCATGGTGGGGAAGGCATGGCAGTAGGAACATGAGTGAGTGAAAAAAATAAGTGAAAAGGGAAACACATGGAGGAAAGGTTTATTGTAGGTAATAGGGGAGCATGGCCAGAGACAGGGACATCTGGAAGAGCTCAGAGTGATCGTGACCCTAAGCCGTTCGGGGAGATAAGGGAGGGGAGAGCAGCTACTGACCAAGAGGGGTAGTCTGGGCTAAGAGACTGGCCAAGAGAGTAGGTAAACAAATCAAGATGCCCTGTCTAGTTGGAGGAACATGGCCAGGAGGCCTGACCTTTGCCCATGTTGTGGTGGCTCTGGGACTCCACCTGCTTACTTAAAATCTGTATCTTCACTAGGAGTTTGAATGTCTGAGTCACCCCAAAATTTGTGTTAGAACAGAATCACCAGAGTTGGTATTAGAAGGTGGGATGCATCAACATTCTACCATGGGTGAGAGAGGCACTAAGGGGAAGGCCCCACCCCTTACTCGGGAGCTATTAACAATTAATAGTCATTTTTCTTCGGTGGTGTAGGCACTGGCAAATTGCCCATGTTCCAGTAATAGCTCCATATCCATGTTCATGCAATTAATCATAAACTCAATGGACCACCACCACCACCACCCCCAAAAAAATGAAAACGGGAGGGGGAAAAGCTAAAAAGAAGAAAGTTCTGGAAGGAAGGAAAAAAAGGATAAGAGAGGATCTAGGGATTGACAATGGCCAACCTTCATCATATACATATATGAAACAGTAAATAATGGAAAAACCAAAGAAGAAGGGACTGATAGGAGGTGAAGAGATAAGCCAATGGGATCAGCATCTTTATAGATGAGACCCTAGGACTGGGGATGTAGCTCCGTGGGTACAGTGCTTGCCTAGCATGCATGCAGTCTGGGTTACATCCCCAGTACTGCATTACATGGTATAATGGTATACACCTGTGGTCTCAGCACTGGAGAGGTGGAGGCAGGAAGATCAGGACTTTGATGGCATCCTTAGCTGCCTAAAGAATTGGAGACTACTCTGGCCTACTCTGTCTCAAAAAATCTTACATAAGCTAGGATGCCCAAGGATCCTGTTTCTATCTCTTCATTATTAGGATTACAAGTTCTTGCTACCATATCCAGCTTTTTTACATAAGTTCTGGGGCTCCAACTCAGGAACTTGCACTTAAACAGCAAACACTCTATCACCTGTGCTATCTTCCCTACACAGGAAACTTTCTTTTAAGAATGATTATGGACTTCTCTCCACAAGCACTTTACTGCATTCCATCTTCCCCCGCCTAGCTGCAAGAGAGTCAGAAACCTACAGGCTAGCTGAGTGGCCAGGTGTCTTCACCAAAGATGAAGAGGGGTGTCTCGTTAAAATACTTGCACACAATTATGACTGTGGTCATAGTTTTCACTCTCTGCCAAGTCCCCATCATTAGATCATTCTGAAATTTCACACCCACTCCAGGACTCAACTACATATGACACAATACAGTGATGAGTAGTACAAATGAATCACTCTACGGGATCCAGGGAAAGAGGATTTAGTTTGTGTTCATGATAGAGATAAACTACATTTATTTTAATAGTTTGAGTATGAAGAGTGTCAAAGTCTTAACAGCTGATGGTGTTCTTGAAAAGTAATTGACACATAAGAGTGTTGATGTCACTAGTGGATTCTCATTCTCTCTCTCTCTCTCTCTCTCTCTCTCTCTCTCTCTCTCTCTCTCTGCATCTCTGTGTCTCATTAACTTTACTAATGGATTCGTCAGTCTCTCCTCCTCCATTCCTTCCTGCTTCTCATGGGGTAGGCAGCTTTCTTTTCTGGGTTCCTTCTTCCAGCATGTTCTGCTTCACCACAAGACCAGAATTATGAACCCATCTGACCGAGCCCAAAATCTCTGAAAGTGTGGGTCAAAACAAGGCTTTCCTCTCTCACATTGATTTTCTTGGGTATTTTATCACAGAGGAACAGGGGTGTTCTAACATGTCCTGCGTCCTGGGGAGAAAAAGCAAAACTCTGAACTAAACAGAAGGAAGCAGGAAAGCCGTTCTTCCACTTGACTGAAGGGTGACTTTTAACCAGTCACAGCACCACTGGAGACATCCACACATTACCGTCACCATAAATGTTAGAGAAAAAGAATTAGATCCTTAATAAAGGTTGAGTCACACACTGAAGACATTCATAGCTCAAGTTACTTGGTAAACAATATTTTAAGCCTCAGGCTTCTCTCTTTCTGATTTTACAGGTGTGTGCTAAGCAGTTAAGCAACTAAAACATAGGGAGATAAGCATTGAGTTCAATTTCCTCCCTGAGCACTCTGTTCTTCCTGAACAAAGTCATTTCCTGATGGATCACAAGACAGGGTTCACCAGCCCACCCTGTTAAATCTATTTGTTTTCACTGTGTATTCCTAATCCCATTAAACAGGAACAAAACACTTGGTCCGCTTCAGATGCATTTCTCCTCTTGCTTTAATCACTACTTCCTTTGCCCATCTTCCTGGCTGTGTCTTCCTCCTTAATTCTTCAGCTTCCTGGTGACCTCAGACACAGCTCAAAGCTAGGGGGATGCCCACCCACACCTCCACCTGCAGCTCTGGATTACACACAGTTACTTCCCAGCAGAGTCAGACCTCAGGGTTGAGAGCACAGGAACTCCGGGGAGTGATTCTGCAGGCAGAGGCACTGGCCTATGGCAAGCTCCCTCACTCCCCTCTGGAATAACATTTAGAAGCAGGTGTTGAAAGTCATCCCAAGTCCATCTTTCTGAAGCATGAGGTCAAAGGGCCAGCAATCAAAGGCTGGCACCACCCTCTTCATTCCCTTTGTTGGATCTCCATTGCTGCCCATTGCTGCCCGAGTCATGGGAGACATTAGCTTCAGAGTTATAGTCTAAGCACCTTGGCCTTCCAGTAAATAAATGCTTCAGACTGGTCTGGTAGGCAAGTCACTAAAATCTCCCTGAGCGTTGTCTAAGGAAGGCCACCAAGAGATACAAATCTTGCCATGGGGATTCAGTATTTACCCAGTCAGCATTTCTGTGGTGCCGAAGGGCTAGTGAGGGATTTCAGAGTGGTTCTTTCCACACCCTGACTTTACAAAGTGAGGAAAGTGGGCTGACCTTGAGCAAGTCACGCTTCTTCCTCCGTAAGACCAGACAGCCTTTACATCCTAGGTGTAAAGAAAAGGTTTGAGCCGGGTGTGGTGGCGCATGCCTTTAATCCCAGCACTTGGGAGGCAGAGGCAGGCGGATTTCTGAGTTCGAGGCCAGCCTGGTCTACAAAGTAAGTTCCAGGACAGCCAGGGCTATACAGAGAAACCCTGTCTTGAAAAACCAAAAAAAAAAAAAAAAAGAAAGAAAAAGAAAAGGTTTGAAGATTCTTCTGTCTAATCCGAAAGTCCCTGGTTCTACTTTGGAACAGAAAATGAAGTGAGTGATCTTGCAGAACTAGCTGTGATCCGCTAAACTCAAGCTAACCCTCAGAGGCTATCAGGATGACTCAGTGGCTGAGAGGGCCTGCTGTAGAAGCATAAGAAGGGACCTCGAGTTTTGCTCTGTATCACCCAGAGTAGTCACTTCTTGTTGATGCTAACAAAAAGCCCAGAAGAAGGTTGGGTAGGTTTGGGGGAGATGGAGGTGTTTTCTTTTTTACTTTATTTGCCTATTTTGAGACAAGGCTCCCCCACCCTACCCCCCAGGTTGGTCCCAGCCTCACTCTGCAGCAGATGATGGTCTTCAAGTTCTGATCCACCTGCTTACATCTCCCAGGGGCAGGGTTGTCATGTGGGTTACTACAGTCAGTTCATGTGCTAGGGACAGAAGTCAAGGCTTTGTGAATGCTAGGCACATGTCTGCCAACGAAGCCACATCCCCGGACGCAGAAGAGGCCTGGGCATGGTAAATACCCAAGCTGAAGCCCCCTCAACAGTTCATGGGAACAGAAGGTAAGACGAAAGGCTGACAATTTCCGACCTGTCACTCTGTCCTTGTAAGAGTGGCCTGGTATCTGTGCCACAGTCTGTACAAACTTCCCCCTTTGCTGTGCTTCAGAAAAACCTTTAGCTTCTTCACAGAACACCAAGGTTGTGTGAGTAGTTTACCTCCACGGCTGTTGGAGACAACATCTTGCAGGCAGACTCGTGTGTATCATGAATCTCAAAGCAGTGAACCAGAGAAACAGCCAGGCAGTAGGGGAAAAACAAAACAAAAGAAAACAAAATGAGCAAACAAATAAGGGAGCCGAACTTAGCTCAGGAGGAGCAGTGGAGACAGACACTACATGCCTTTGGATAAATCCCTTAATATCTCTGGCTTTCAACTAACTCCTCTGTGACTGTAACAAGAGGCAGTAGAATGTGATCTCCGAGAACCTAAGGTCAGATAATATGGTTCCCTACTCCCACCTCCTTCCCTCAAAGCTCCCGGTGTCCTGGCCAGCTCCTAGATGGGCCACTCCGAAGAAAGTGTCTGCTTTTTCCAACCCTTTCCCTGACTCTGCCTGCTCAAAAGAGAGCCAGCTCTGACTGGGATTCACACCCTGCCCCTTCCTCCCTCTGCTCATTTGAATTGATGAGTCCGGGACAGCCAGTCAGCGATGTTCCCGTAACTGACAGTTGGCTTTATTGGAAGTGAAGCCCAGGCTTTCCATTCATATCAGTCTGGGTCCTTGGATCCACTTGACTGCACCCTCGGAAGTGGACACCTGCCCTCTCAGCATCCCTGGCTGCCCCCACAATTCACTGAGCCAGCTCCAGCTACTCTCAGCCAGCCTGTTTAAATGAGGCCTGCTGGGAGCCCAGCATGGCCACCGTAGTGTGGCTGCATGTCTGTGCTTGGTTGCTTGCACAGGAGAATTCTCACTTTCCACCAGGCCTGTCTGGGCTGCTCTTAGGGAGAACTGGAAAGATTGTACTGCCTCTAGGAGTTTTTCCCTCCAGGGATCAGAGCACCAGTGCAGGCCTATTCCATCCCAGACTTCATTCTTGCCCTGTTCCAGGCCTGATTCTGGGATGCTTAGCTTCTCCACTTGGGGGTGGCCTGCCTGGGTCTCAGGCTTCCCCAAGGAAGGCATACAGAAGCCATCTCCATAAGATTACATTGCAGCAAGCAAACCCTGCTTATCTTCTGGGCTGTGATGTTTAATATTGTCAACTTGACAGAATCCAGAACTACCTTGAAGATAAAACCCTGGGCACTCTGTGAGGGGGGTGTTCTAGATTAAGTTAACTGCGATGGAAAGACCCAAACTAAATGTGGGCAGCGCTGATCTATGCAGCTGCAGTCCTGGACTGAATACAGAGCCAAGGGACTAGGATGATGGCTCATTGGGCAAAGGGCTTGCCGCCCACGCATAAACACATTTACACCCTCAGCGCCCCTGTAAAAGCTGCAGTGTGGTTGAGCGCATCTCTCCCACAGCACTTGGAGAACAGAGAGGTTCACTGGCCAGCCAGGCTAACAGAAGCTGGAGCTTCAGGTTCAGTGCAGATAGGACCTGCCTCAAAAAGCAAAGGCAGAGGGCAAATGGGAAGACACCTGACATCACCTGGAACCTACATTGTCACATGCATGCACGTGTAAACCACATACACATTCCAGAGTAAGGAGGGTGAAGGGGGCACCAGAGCTGAGCACAGAATTCTCTCTCTCCTCTTGACTGGGGACGCCATGTGGCCAGCCGCCTCACTCCAGCTACTGAGACTCCCTTCCTGGTGTGAGCTAAAGCAAGCCTTCCTTTTCAAAGGTACTGTTATCAGGTATTGGATCACAGCCACTGGACAGGTCACTGATACAAGGGTATAAGCCCCAATGTCATAGTCCCTGGCTACAGAACCCGGGAGCCATCCAGACCCTCTATTTCAGCTGTAACTGGGAATAATAATACTGCCAGCCTCATCAGGTTATACAAGATTAAATGAATTTATACTTGTTAAGTACTTAGAACAGGGTCGGGTACACGGCAAACGCCCAATAAATCTCAGGTGTTACTCTTGCCATTAATTTGGCCAAAGAACAAATGTGCAAAGTACCTGAAAAGAGACTATTTAAGTTCATCATTGAAAAGCTGTTGTCTGACCTAAGTGTTAAAATGTTCCTCGCCAGCAAGATGGAATCACTTAACTGTGACACTGGGTACTAATGGTCAGAATGTAATTGCTCGTGAAATTTTACAATCTTAAGATGAAAATTGGAACTTGGGGAATAGCTTAGCAATTGAAGTGCCTGCTGCAAAAATGTGAGGACCAGGGTTTGGAGCTGCAGAAACCCATGGAAATGCCAGGTGAGCATGGCAGCCAACCTACAATTCCTGACTAGGAAGGTGGAGACGGAGAGCAGAACCCAGAGCAAGCTGTCTAGGAAAGCTAGCCACACCGGAAAGCTCTGGGTTTGTTTGAGAGACCCTGCCCCACGCCTAAGGTAGAACAGTCATCAACAACGATTCCCTGACATCAACCTTAGTCCTCCACATAGATGTACATATGTACACACAAGCACATGTATCCACACATATGTGTGCAAAAGTCATCCAAATACACACATGCACAACATACACATGAAAAATGGAAAAAGAAAAGATGAAAAAGGACCATTTAGACTGTAAGTCAAGGAAAGGGTTGGGGAATGGGAGGGAGATGCATTTCCTCTAACCAGATTATATAGACTGCCCTCTTTCCATATCTCCATGGGTAACTTGCCTTCAGCTCTGGGAAATAAACCTGAAGAGCACAGAAATTAAATAATTCGTTGCTGATTGATGGTTAAAATTAAATTTACCCAAATCTAAAAGCCTGCCTCTTTATGTCTCTCTGTCTGCTCAAGCACTGAGCAGGCTGACGCTCCACAGGAGACACACAGGATGTGGCTTTGTGAAAGAGGTTTGGAGGGGACTTTGTTCCTTTTTAGGTGAAGACATTGAAGACCCATGGCTTAGGTCTTGGGTCAGACTCTGAAGATGCTCCAACTGGACTTGATCTTGGACTTCCAGCCTGTGTATTTTTAAAACTTAACTCAGTCTATGGCACTTTATTTTAGCACCTCAAACCAACAGAGACAAGATCTTTAGGAAAATAGGCTCAGAATTCCAAAGATGGTGCTGAAATTTCAGGACATCTCAGAAGAAGCTAAATACAGGCATAGAAAGTTATAGAAAAGAAAAGGCTCTTTTTGGAAAAGGGGGGAGGATTAGGATGAGTAATAAGTTACCTGACTGTTTCAAAGGGGTTGAGGGGTGTTTTATAACTCTGATAGATATTTTAGGGATATGTTATTAACAAATATACATGTCCACACAAAAATAATCATAATTTATAGGGAAAATGCAGCACTGTACCAGAAAGGAATTGTAACTACAGTATACATTTTTACTCTGACATAAACAATGTTTATAAAATAGGAGAAAAGCATTCTCACCCAAGTCCGAATGATTCAAGCTAATATGAAAAATATTAAACACATTCTGGCACTTTGAGTGCCAGGCTCCCACCCTCAAGCTCACATACCATTCTCATGGGCTTGTTTATATATAGTGCACTGAGGAACTTTCACAGGGAAAACCTTCCAAGGGCCCCCTTGGTCACAGTTCAAGATGATTAATCTGGAGCCAGAGAGATGTTTCTGTGGTTAAGAGTGCTTACCTATCTTCCAGAGGACTCAAGTTCAGTTCCTAGCACCCATTTCAGGTGGTTCACAACCACTTGTAACTCTAGTTCCAGGGGATCTGACACTATCTTCTGGCCTCTAAAGGTACTACACACATATACATACACACACATACACACACACCATACACACACTCTCATACATCACACACATATATACATATGTACATACACACATACATCTCTCTCTCACACACACACACACACACACACACATACACACAAACTAAAATAAAATGTTTTAAAGATGATTAATCCCTATGAAGAATAGCTGGGAGGTATTATTGGGATAGACCAACTTTTGTCCTTTGTTTTTTTTCACATGTACTTATTTATCTTCCATGTGGATGCACATGAGCTTCAGCAGACATGTAGTAGTCAGAAGTCAACTTACAGGAGTCAGTCTCCTCCTTCTCTCTTGAAGCTCTGTGATCAAACCCAGCACCTTTCCCAACTCAGCCTATAGTACATAGCATGACAGAAACAAGACAGGCCTTGTCTCAAAACGAGGAAAAAGGAGAGACCCAACTTCCATGTGACCTCTTCTGACCTACACACACTCACACACACACATACACACACACACACACACACACACACACACACGGCATGTACACACACTCTCGCTCTTGGTCTCTCTCCATAATAATGCACACATAAAATAACAATAATTAGTAAATATGTTACTTTGGATGAGTTATACTTATTCAATCCTTACCCCAGAATCCATGACATGAAGCAGAGAGCACATTTATATTCAGTAAGACTTACAAGGGCCACAGATCCAGCCTGCTATCTAAATAATAGAAGACATCACTAGAGGTTTATTCTTTGCACCTGTGAGAGATGTGTATAGGATTCATGTGTGAATGTAGGCATACTCGTGGCATGTGGAGGTCAGAAGATAACCTGGGTGTCAGTCCTTAATTTACACCTAATAGGAGATGGGGTGTCTTTTCCCCCTAAGGTAGCTGGTCTGCAGGCTAGCTGGACGGCAGGATTTCTGGGAGCCTCTTGTCTTGGCCTCCATCTTTTATATAGGTTCTGGGGACCTGAACTCAGATCCTCACACTTGAATACCAAGCACCTCACCTTCTGAACCATCTCCACAGCCCAACAACCCCAAACTTTATTCTTTTAAAAATTGTATTTGGATCCATGGGCCTAAGATTTTTTTCAGGATCGCAAGCTCAAACAATCTTGCCTATACAATACCATCACCAAAATGGATCTAGTACAAACCTCAGAAAACATCTTAGAACACATTTCATTATATTGTCTTAATTAACACCCAATGTCTTCCTTACCTCCTCCCAATAATAAAGGCGTCATTCTCTTCTAGATCAATCTTAAGTCAATAGCAACATTCTCTACTGTGACTGCAAAGGTATAAAGGGGGGAAAAAAATCACAGCCTATGTCCCCTTTCCCAGACTCCACAGCTGCACGTGAATCAAGCATTACTGAAAGTTAAATTTCTACTTTTTAACAGTCTCAGGCATGTCCACAGAGCAAGCCACACCAAGGCATACCAGTTGGGTTTTTTTTTTAAAACCACATTCCCTAAACTACTGCCCTTTCAAACACATATGTAAATGAGGGGGCCCCACAAGCTATTAATGCAAATTTGTTTAAATAAGGTTCCCAAAGACTAAAAGGCCTTCGGTGGTTTCAGAAAATATTTTGCAGGGAAATGTTGTGTCCATAGTGAACGGGGCTGTGCAACCCTGGGAAAATTAGGTTGTGCAGAGGACAAAACAAAGAGCCAAGGCTGGAACAGGATGCCTCAGCCCATTCCACAGCACAAAGCTTTGCTGCAAGGCGGGGGGTGGGGGGATTTTTGAGGGGTGTGACTGTGTTCTGTGGACTTGAAGATTATTCTTAAACAGAAAGATGTCACTAAACATCATACCTAATATTTTATTAATTCATTAATAGGAACTGGGGGAATGACTCGGTAGGTAAAGGTGCTTGCAGCCAAGTCTGGTGACCTGAGTTCGATCCTCCAGACCCCCACATGGTGGACAGACTCAACCTACAAGTTGTCCTCATATGTGCCACCCAATAACTAAATAAATGAATGGAAACTTTTAAAACTCATTAATAGGGCTAGGGGAGATGGCTTAGTGGGTAAAAGTCTTTGCCATATAACCATGAGGACTTAAGTTCAGACCCAAGAACCTGAATGCAGCCAGATGGAATAGCTTGAGTCTCTGATCCCAACAATCCTGAGATAAGATGGAAACCAAAGGAGGAGGATCTTCAGAAGTTTGGAGACCTGGGGTAGGTGGAGAACAAGAGGAGACCTTGCCTTTATACAGCGTAAGGTGAGGATCAAACATTTGAGGCTATCCTCCAACCACCACACACATACTATGCTATACAATTTGTACCTACACATGAACACATAGAGATTAACAATTAATAATAATAGTTCATTAATAAGTGTGTCAAAATGTCTTCATTGGACAGACTAAATCCCAAGACCTCTAGGATCTGATAGCCACGTGTTAATACAGCCAGAAGGCCCTGAAACCCCAAGATCCTCTTGACTTGAACTCTTCCCAAGACCCCCTGTCTGAGAAGGTCATGTCACTAACTCCAGGAAGATGGTCCCAGGTTAGACTATAAGAGGTACCTCATCTTAGGAGGTTTTTATTTGTTTGTTTATATTGTGTTGTTTTGTTTTTGAGACTGAGTCTCATGTAGCGTAAAGTGGCCTCAAACTCTCAAATTTAGCCAAAGATAACCCTGACCTGATCCTCCTGCCTCCATCTCCAGAGCTCTAGGGTTACAGTCAGGAGCCATTACATCCCCTTTCATGCAGGGTAGGGATGGAACCCAGGGCTTCAAGCTAACTAGACATAGTCTACTAAGTCAGCCATACTCAACCGGCTCTTGTGATGTTTCCCAAGAGGTAATCTATAGAGAAATCCCTTTTCCCTTGAGATCCAACATACTTTCTCATCAGAGAATTGATTAGGTTCTAAATTCTGTTCAATTGAACAGAATTGATTTAGATTGACAAAGTGATTGGCTTAGGCATCAAAAACATGAGAGCTCTGGCAGTGGAGCATGCAGTGGAACATGCAGTCAAACATGCAGTGGTACATGCAGTGGAACATGCAGTCAAACATGCAGTGGAGCAATTCAATCAAACAAACATGCATTGGTGCATGCAGTGGAACATGCAGCCAAACATACAGTGGAGGATGCAGTGGTGCATGCAGTGGTCCAGTGGAACATGCAGTGGAGGATGCAGTGGAGGATGCAGTGGAGGATGCAGTGGTGCATGCAGTGGTGCATGCGGTAGAACATTCAGTGGAACGTGCAGCCTTCAGGTGCCTAGTCTCTCTGTTCCTCATTCTTGAGAAAAAGGATGACCACACTGTCTATGTTAGGGTTTTATTGCTGTATACAGAGATAATGACCATGGTGCACTTTTGAAGACATTTAATTAGGGCTAGCTTATAGGTTCAGAGGTTCAGTCCATTATTATCATGGCAGAAAGCATGGCAGCATTCAGGCAGGCATGGCACTGGAAGAGCTGAGAGTTCTACATCTTGTTCCGAAGGCAAACTGGAGAAGACTGGCTTCCAGGCAATGAAGAGTCTCCAAGCCCAACCTCACAATGACATACTTCCTCCAACAAGGCCACATCTACTTCAACAAGGCCACACCCACTTCAACAAGGCCATACCTCCAAATAGTGCCACTTCCTAGGCCAAGCATATTCAAACCATCACATTCACCCGTCCCTAAGGGGGTTGAATATAACTAACAGCACAGAGAGGATCAACACGGGAAGTGAGGGCACATTAGTGGACATTCAGGGTGCTGAAGATGTAGATGGATTTAATCCCTGACTCTGCCTGAGAACACCACCTTCACGGGAAGTATTGGTAGGCAAATAAAAAACCTTGTCCATTAGGGATATTGAGTCATTTGCTACTGGAAACTTTCCTTGTCACTCAGAAACACAGGTGGCCACCACCCTGCAGTCCCAGGCTGGCCACTCATAAAAGCCACTGTTCTTATGTTTGTTTGCTTAAGACAAGATCTCCTGTAGCACAGGCTGGCCTCAGCCTGTGTTTATAGCTGAAGATGACCTTGAATTTCAGATTCTCCTGCCTGCACCTCCTGCATTCTGATGTTACAGGCATGCTCTACCACGCTGGGGTGCTGAAAATTGACTGAAGGGTTTCCTGTATGCTAAGCAGCTGCTCTACCAGTTAAGCCTAGTCCCCAGCCTTCGATATTCTCACATGAGGAACTTGAAGAATACATCCAGGAACACCCTGGGACACAGGTGAACAACTGAGGAACAATGACATCTGTCTGTCCTGATCATCCATCAGAGTCCATTCCTGATTCAGCATCCCTAACTCTAAACCCCAAGTTCATCTTGGCTTTGTGGGACTCTCACTCCACAAAGTGATCCCGTTGTTCTCCACCTCCTCTCAAATTCCACCGGAGTCCACTGACAGCTGACGATGCAGCTTAATCCTTCAAGCTGCTTTTGAATTTACAGTCTATTAAAGGTATCTCCTCTCAGGGGCTAGAACTAGGAACGAGAAAGTCAGAGGCTTGAAGGAGAAATTTTTTCCTGAGTACTGTTGACACACATTTATTATTAAGGTCTTGGTAATTCTTCTTACGTCTCTCAGTAGATTTCTCTGCTCCATTAATTTTAGTGCCTTTGAAAGTTCAGAATGCAACCTTAGAGGCTCCATTCCTAGTCCTTGAAGAACAGCAGCTCCAGGGAGGGAAGGGAGGAAGAGAGTCAGCCGGACCTGTCAGCAGGTGCAAGTTTACAAACAGCCCAACAAAGCCAGAGCAACCTTCCTCCTGTGAGCCTCTAAGCATCTATACCAAAGCAAGGAAGGGCTCAGGAGGAAAGACCATAGCCTGATGCTCTACACTTTGGCTTCAAATGTCTAAACATACCTAGCATAGATGCACACATAGACATGTATAAACACATATATATGCACACAGATAGGCCTACACATACACAGATACATATATGCATGCATACACACAAGTGTGCACACAGACACACACACACATACATATGTGCACACAGATACACACATGCACTCTTCTGTGTGCATGTGTCAGTCTGTGTGTCTTCTATCTCTCTCCCCTTACTGTGTCTCTGCATATGTATATGGATTTTTTTTCCATTCTGTCTCTCTTTGTCTCTCTGTTTGAATGTCTCTATATATGTCTCTCTTCTCTCACTTTTCTCTGTTCTTTCTCCCCCCTCTCTTATCCCACTTGCCCTCTTTCTTCTCTCCCTCCCTCTCTCTCTTCCATACTTAACTGCTGCTGCCCTTCAAATCTAGGCTCTGTGAACTTGACCTCAGGCCTGACCATTAGGCATTTTCTTCAGGTCCTCTGGAATGTGAACTTGAGCTAAGTCTAATGGTCTCTCCTCTACTCACTGTACTTTCCATGAGTTACAAAACGTAATACCTCCCCATTGGATTAATAATCCTGTTTCCCAAGTTGTCTGGCACAGCCTGGGTCTTGGGAACACCAGTAATCTAAACTTGGGATCCTCTATTCAAATATGCCAATTAAACACACAAATAAAAACAAAAAGCAGAAAAAGATGTATTCAGTACAGCTACATTGAAAAGAGGAAGAATAGTGAGACCCAGTGACTCTGCCCACAAGTCTATATTCAGGGTCCTGATGTGAGGTTTATATTTAAATAGAGGGCAAGAAGTATATATAACTAAGCAGTCCTGGCCAAGATGTGGTCCCATCCATCACTGAGCCATCGTTGTCTGGGCTCCAGTCTTTCCTGCAAGGTGGTCTGACAAGTTCTCAGAACTGTGTGAAATCTTCCTGGGAGACGAGCTCCTGATTGGCTGGCACTAGGCTTTGGGCCTCTTTTCCCAGTATAAGACTCCTGGGGAAATTCTAATTCTTTGGGGTCCATTGCTTCTGGTAGTCAGATAGCCAAAAGGAAGGGCACAGGTATCTTTTCCAACTATCTTCGTATTTGCCAGAGGGTTCCAATCCAAGCAACCAGCGTAACACTGAGTAAGTAGGTTATGGGCATCCAGCAAGTCTCCAACCCACCAGGACAGTCGCACATCAGAGTCCAGCACTGCCCTACTATACACGTTGCCTGAGTCCATCAGCCTCGAATTCTGCATCCCATGTAGTAACCATGAGTGAGCCTGCCAGAGGACTACACGGTCACAGTGCCACCCAAGAAGGTCATAGGACTTGACTCAGTCTTACAGATCTCAAGCTGATTTCAGACATTACCATTCAATTGAGCTTTTTTTTTTTTACCCCCAGAGGTGAGCCCAGAATCCTGCCTCCCCTTTGAATGTTCCAGAAACAGTAAGGCAACGATTCCCAGCAGCCAAGAATAGTCTGGTGGAGCGTCTCCTGACCACCTCAGCCCCAGCTGTGTGCCAAAACTATTGCAGGCAGTGTGCTGGACTAAGAGTACAGACACTGTCTGTCTGTCTGTCTGTCTGTCTGTCTGTCTCTGTCTGTCTTTTGATCTCATCTTCCTGTCCCACCCTAGGGGCTAGATCAAGAAGCTGCCCAGAGCTGAGGCCTCCAAGAACACTACCAACTAAAGTCTGGACACTTTCCCTCCATTGTTCCCAAAGGGTTCTTTTTTTGTGAGTTCAGGCACGGGGGAGGGTTGGATCACACACAGAGAACATTCATTTTCAATGACACCTCCTGCTGCCCACTCTCAGACCCCCTCCTAGAGATGCAAACTGAGCCCAGAGCCTGCTACAAAATAACAGCCCTGGGCATTCCATTCGGGGCACCAGTGACTCACCCTCCCCGCTGCAGCTCAAGCTTCCAACAGCCCATGAGCTCATTTTAATTGAAACCCATCCACCGTTTTTTAATGAGTGAAACAGACTGCTGGAGAGAGTCTTATCCCTCTCCATTCTATTCCTGCTTCCCAAGAAGAATCCTTGCTGCTGCTGAGCCTGGGGAATCAAGTTGAGCTGTTGACATCTGAGACAAGTAGGCCTCATCATAGGCTCCTAGTGGGATGGAGAAACTCAGGAGGGGCCTAGAACCAGTTTCATCTGATGAATTACTGCTTTCTCAAATCGCTACATGTTATCATCAGAACTCAAAATTATGCTACTAGGGGCTGGGGATGTTGTTCCGTTGGTAGAATGCTTGCCTGACATGCATGAAGCCCTGAGTTCTACCCCACAGCACTGCGCTGCAAACCTGTAATTCTAGCCCTTGAGAGGTATAAGCAAGGGGATCAGGAGTTCAAGGTCCTCCTCCACTCTTTGTAGAGCTTGAGCATGAGCTATATAAGACCATCCCCCAAAAAACTACACTAGGAAAAAAAAAAAGATACTACTTTTTACTTTTACTGCTGTATAGACTGCAGATAATGAGTATATATCACTCTGCATATGTGTATGTATGAGTGAGTGTGTGTGTGTGTGTGTTTGTGTGTAAGAGAGAGACAGAGACAGACAGAGACAGAGACAGAGACAGAAAGGGAGGGAGTCTCATCCATCCTTACCTCCTCAACGCCTTGGTTGAATCTAACAAAGTAACAAGAGACAAAACAGGAAAAGAGAGCATACAATTTTTAAGTCTTACAAATAAAAGCATCACAGAGAGTAAAGTATATAGAGATCAAAGAGAAATGGGTTTATACTGTTTATAGTGAAAGAGGAGCAAATTTCTTAAATCCTGGCAGGGCAGAGGGATCTGTGGCCAGGGATATAAATTCTCGGAGAGTCATCAAGATATATGAGGGGATGTGAGCTGGACAGAAGATAAGATTGACATGTGGGTTTATTTATTCAGGCCCATTGCAGCCCCAATTACCAGTCTCTGGTGATAAGGGTTATTTTCCTGCCCTGGTAGGAGGGGGGCACCCCTCCCATTGGAATCTTTATGGCCTGCCGCATGTAGGAAAAGGTGAGCCACAGAACCTTTGCCACAGATACCATTTCTCGACTGCTTTTATCTCCAAATTATGAATGCATCTATTCCATGAATATTGGGATGGCCTATCCTTACATACAACCATAGGCAAATTTTAATTACCTAAGTTCTACCTCCTGACAAAAAGAACTTTGTCCAGTGGCTGGAAGCAATATACAATACAAAAGTATATATTTTTAAAAAGTCATGAAAAACCCAACTATCTGTTAGATGATGGGTAAACAAAATGTGGTATGTCCACTAAAATGGAATGTTATGCAGGTATGAAGATGAAAGGAGTGCTATATATGCTACGATATGGATGAACCTTGAAAGCAGCTTGATAAACGGAAGAGGGCAGACACAACTGTGATCTCATTTGGAATGCTTATAGAATGGACAGTCCACTGATGGCTTCCAGGAATGGAAGACTAGCAAGGTAGGTGGGAAGCTGGGGAATGGTTGCTTATGGGTAAATGGTTTCTTTGAGGATGATGAGTGAATGTACTAGAACCATTTCCAAAATGGGTAAAATGTGGGCATAGCTCAGTTGGTAGAATGCTTGCCTACCACAAGTAAAGCCCTGACTTCCATGTCCATGTCACATAAAATGGGTGTGGAGGCACTCACCTGTAATGTCAGCACTGTAAGATAGGTGTGGAAGGATAAAGAACTCAGGCCAGCCTAGGCTACATAAAACCCTGTGTCTTTGTTTTATTCTCATGCTGTGACAAAAACCATGACCTAAAACAACTTAGGAGGCCAGATGTGGTGGCGCACGCCTTTAATCCCAGCACTTGGGAAGCAGAGGCAGGTGGATTTCTGAGTTCGAGGCCAGCCTGGTCTACAGAGTGAGTTCCAGGACAGCCAGGGCCAAACAGAGAAACCCTGTCTTGAACCTCCCTTCTCCCCCACCAAAAAAAAAAAAAAACCTTAGGAGAGGAAAGATCCATTTCAGCTTCCATTTCCAGGTCACTCTCCATCACAAAGGAAGTCAGGGCAGGTGGCTGAAGTAGAAACCCTGGAGCAGTGTTGTTTGCTGGATCACTCCCAGGCTTATGCTTAACCTGCTTTTTTTTTGTACAGGGTTAGGAATCACCTACCTAGGGAATGGTGCTGCCCACAGTGGCCTGGACTCTCCTATATCAATTAACAGTCAAGACGATGCCCCACAGACATGTCCACAGGCCAATCTGATCAGAACAACTCTTCAACTGAGATTCTCTTCTCAGGTGACTCTAAGCTGTGCCAAGTTGACAGTTAAGACTAACTAAAATGTCTCAAAAAGAAAAACAAAAGGAAAGAAAAGTAAAATAGTTTCTTCTTTAACACGATGCAGTATTTACATATGTTCTATATACCTTCCCATAGACACAATCAGATGTACATGGTTCATAAAGCAAACACAAGGAGCACAACCTGGGAAATGCTTTTTTTTTTTTAATTTTACTTTTTGTTTTTTTACTTTAATATAGGTATATGTGGAGGTGGGAAGGAAGCATTGTGCATATGTATAACGCCTGCAAAAGACAGAAGAGGGTATGTGATTGCCCTAGAGCTAGAGTTACAGGCAGCTGTGAACCACCCAGTGTCGGTGCTGAGAATCAAATTCTGGTTCTCTTTGAGGGCCTTAAGCTCTCTTAACCACAGAACCACCTCTCCATGCACCTGTAAGGTACTCTTATGCCCTGTTGTTCAGTATGCTAAACATGTTAGGTAAAGATGTCATTTTTATCTAATTATTAAGCCACTGGCTGAATTCACAATTGTGGAACTCAGGCAAGGAGACTGACTGCATGACATTCCTGGGAGACGAAAGGAACTCATTGAGACTTTTGCCTCAGTCACCGTTTGCTACCACCGGACTTTAGATGTTGACACACTGGGAAACACTAGCCCTTTGCCTTTGTGAGCTTGCAACACCTGTTAATGACCGTCGTTTCCTACCTACTCTCTGAAGCTGAAATCACAGGTAGACTGCTATATTCATTCAACATTTACATGCATATATAAAAATCTGAATCCAGTCTTCAACTTTTTAAAAATTTATGTATTTATTTTATGTATATGGGCACACCATCGATGTCTTCAGACAACCCAGAAGAGGGCATTAGATCCCATTACAGATGGTTGTGAGCCACCCTGTGGTTGCTGGGAACTGAACTCAGAATCTCTGGAAGAGCAGTCAGTACTCTTAACCTCTGAGACATCCCTCTAGCCTTTCCCTCACCCCCTCACCCCCAGTCCTCCCTTAATAACTGAACTATCTCCTATTTTTGCCCAGTTTCCACTAGAGGTAGACAGCGGTCTGGTTTTTTGCTTTGTTTTGTTTACTGATTTCTAGGTGCTCTTTACATATTATATGCAATACTCCATCTACTGGCATATATAGTGAGATGGCCTTCTCCTATTCTCTTCATTTTTAATGTGTTTGGTGGTGTTTACTGTAGCACAGTTGCTGCTGCTTGAGTTGTTGCTTTTAATTATACTACTGGTCTATCCCTCATTCTGCTCCTATATCTTACCCTCTCAGCATAGTACTGACCACAGAAAAGGTTTCCAACGGGCTTCTCTGAGTGAACTAAATGAATCAACAAACCCATGCAAACAGTTGGATTCTGAATATGATTAGAGAGATTCTCATTTTTAAAAGTAGAAGTTTGAAGGAAGAAGTGACCCTTGCTAGCATTACATCTGAACCTGCTTAGGTGTGTGTGTGGGGGGGTGTACAAATGTATGTTCCAATATGTATATGTATGTCAAAGAAAAACCCTCTGGGAACCTGACCATCTATTTTTTTTTTTTTTGAGAAAGGCTGTCTCACTGTCCTGAAACTAGTGAACCCCAGGAATCTTCTGGTTTCCTTCCTACTGGTGCTGGGGTTTACAAGAATGTGCCTCACCTGGCTTTTTATATTTTGTATTTTTTAGTGGGAATTCTCAGGTTTGAACTCAGGTCCCGTACTTACGAGGCAAGCATGTATTGACTGAGCCATCCTTCCATCCCTATCAAACTCGGGAGCTGCTGTGTACAAGGCAAAGTTCTCTGTGAGATGCCCACGATCATTCTCATAAGCTTATAAGCAGGGACTAATTTTCCCAGAGCTTCAGCCTCTGAGAAAGATGCGGAAAAGAAAGATGTCTGTGTCTGGTGCCAGTGTGGGCTTTTCTTTCTGCCCACAGCGCCCCCAATTACTAACAAACACGTAGGAATTTGCCTTTGAGACTGAGAATATGGCTCAGTTGGTAAAATGCAGCTACACGGGCTCAAGGGCCAGAGTTCCATCCCCAGCACCCACATAAAAGCCAGGCATGACCATGTGCATCCTGTAACCCCAGAGCTGGAGAGGCTGAGATGGGTGGGCTCATTGGCCTCCAGCCTAGCATACTTGGGCAGTTCTAGGTTCTAGAGAGACCCAATCTACCTCTCCCTCTTCCTTTCTCTTCTTCCCCCTTCCCCTTCCCCCCTCTCTGTATGGAGAGAGAAAAATAGAGAATCTTAGAAATCCAAACGGTTTAAGGTGTTCCACACAAACCTTCCATGCTCAAACCAAAGGTCAAAACTTGAGAGAACAAACCTTGGGTTCTCTCATTTCACCCAATTCATTGTCTACTCTGAACTTGACAGGCAGTTTATCTACAGGAGGAAACCCACAACTTAACTTCTAAGATCCTCGCTAAGATCAGCACAGCTGACAATAACAGGCTTCAGAGTGGACCCAACTCACCTGCAACCCCAGCTCTGCCAGTACCTCAGTTTCCCCATCTGCAAAACTATCTTGAGGGACTAATGAGAGATTCCCCTGAGTAAATAAATAACAGAGCCAGGGTTTGACCATCACAACTGTGGAAGAACCCTGAAGACTGGATATTTTGAATACACACTTGCAGTGTTTGTCTTATCTAAAAAAACAACTTTTAGGTGGGATCCTTGTGGGGGATGCCATAAATTAAGTCTGCCAGCATAAGGCAGAATACAATAGCCCAATGCCTTCATTCTCAGAGCCAACTGGTCATTGTCCTTCCTATTACCACCTGCTGTAATCTTAAAGCCTATTTCCTGGGGCTAATTTAAGCCAACTGGAAAAACATAAATGGTGTTAGGGTTTAACTTAGTCTCAGATAGAAAGGGTGGCCAGACCCAGAACCCCCTGGGGCCTGAACACCACTGGCTTCATCAACAGCTCTTCTGGGCAAGAGCAAGTCGGATCCTAGACTGGGTTCTATTGGTCCTACCTCTGCAGCTCCGGTGAGCTCTCTCGCATGGGGTTCCCTAACCCCAGGGTTGTGGGCAGAAGACTCCAGGCCAGATTTTACCAGTACTTTTTCCTCCCCTGGTTCAAAGGATGATTTTTTCCCCTCCATTTTCATTTAAAAGTTGATCTTCAACTTTACACATTGAAACTTCACTCCCCAAAGGATCAGAAATATACACCTAAGTCCCGCTCAATAGGGTAAATATTGGGATAAGATAAACATCTGTGCTGCCTTCAAAAGACCATTGTATTATAGCAAACCGCCATTTCCTTACCTTGAGGAAAGCTCTGGAATCAGAGAGTTGAGCCTTGAGGAGGGGGTCGTAGTTGTGGTCTGAGAAGAATGGCCTCATAGCCACACCTTTCACAGGCAGGTTGCACCCAAAGGCTTTCCTACTGATCTGTTTAACCATTCACCACCCAGCAGGGGTGACAGATCCATCCCCTAGGTC
This sequence comes from Mus minutoides, assembly GCA_902729485.2. NCBI lineage: Eukaryota > Metazoa > Chordata > Mammalia > Rodentia > Muridae > Mus > Mus minutoides. Next base: position 140,565 of record LR753520.1, on the reverse strand, counting down.
TGGCCCCATCCCATCCCTTTTTTTTTTTTTTTTTGGTTTTTCGAGACAGGGTTTCTCTGTGTAGCCCGGGCTGTCCTGGAACTCACTTTGTAGGCCAGGCTGGCCTCGAACTCAGAAATACACCTGCCTCTCCCATCCCTTTTTTAAAGGAAGAATGTGTGACTGCCTCTCTCCCGTGTGGCTCTGCATAGCAAGTTTGTGTGCTGGCCTCCAAGCTGATTCACTCTCCAGGGCCCTAGGGGACCACATCTTCCTTAGCACCATCTTTTCCATTTTAATATTCCTCAGCCTTCTTCCAGGATAGTGAATACATAAACACTAACATTGCTGTTTACTTTGTTTGTTTACAACTCACTGCAAGTTTTCCCTGTACTTTATGTACGCTGTGTATAATTAATTTACTCCTGTATTGTTGTGATCATCGGAAGAGAAAGAAACATTAGACAATGTTCTATCTAGGTGTGGGGGAAGGGGATGTCCTTGCCTGGTAACTGTAGGGGTGGAGTCCAGACAGAATACCAACATGTATATTTGCTGCTTTTGTTTTTTTTAAGGCAAGGTCACATGTAGCCCAGGCTAGCCTCCAACTCACTATTGTAGCCCAGGCTGGTCTTGAATTCCTGGTCCTCTTGCCTCTAGCACTGAAATGCTGGAATTATAAACATCTACCACCATACCTGGCCCTTTGCTTCTCTCAAGGCAAAAGTGGCTCAGAAAGTGCCCAGCTCGTGGACTTTGAACTCTGTGTTTTTAAACCAAAAATCAAAGGCAAACAACAGAAGAGAAAGAAAAGGAAAGCAACCTTGACTTCTTTTAGCCAAAGCTGCAGCTGCGTTCCTTCCTCCCGACAGACATTTTCTCTGAGGGTTGTCTCCTTCCTCGGGAGATGCAGAGAGGAGGAGCCTAGCATCACTTTTTGAAAAGCTTGAACTTCAAGAACTATCTGGGAGAGTCTTGGAGAATTCCAGACAATTCCTTAGGGTAAGAAAGAACTTGGAGGTGGAGACAGAGGTACTTCAATAGACTCAGTGGGGGCGCTCTTTTGCCTCAAGTAAACTGGAGGATGAGCAGGGACCAGGTCAGGGCTGGTGTTTTGCTTGGGGGTGGGCGGGCTCTGTTTGCTCTCCTTGTTTTAAGTTTCTCCTGGGGTTTGTGTTTCTAGATGACTATCTCTGGCGCATTCAAGCAAAGAGAGCAACACATTAGGAGAAGACAAACATTTACATAGCTGGAGCTAGGCCTGCTTCCAGGCCCCTCATTCACAGGACTCCATCCACTTAGAGAGTCAAACAAGCTGGGCTTCAGGGGGTTGTTTACTTGACTTTTTTTTTTTCCTTTTGAGTAACATGGACTCTTTCCAGAAGTCCAGTACTCAGGAGTGACCTTCAGTGACAAGATTCTCTTTTCTCTTCCTGCAAATGAAAACCAAGTCAGAACTGAGCCACACAACCTCTTCACTAGAGAGTGAATCCCAACAATGAACCTCTTCAGGCCCACTGAAACCCTGGTAGTGAGTTCCAGAACACTGGTATGGAGCCAATCATGTATGTAGGGTTTATTATTATTATTATTATTATTATTATTATTATTATTATTATTATTTAATCTTGCTGAGCTATCATCAGTCATTACCCCAGGAGATTAATTATCCCTTTTTTAAGCCCATTCTGACCCTGTAGCTCTAAAATTACAGAAAGTTCAGGCTGAAAGCCCCCTAGGGAGCAGCTAGTCCAGGGATTTTCATACTGAGCTATTAGGGGGTCAGGAAGTCCACATAATGGGTTACAACTACATTCTCAAGAAAACATACAACACAGGGAATATCATGTAGTCAGGGTTAGTGTTGTTGCAGGAAACTTTTGATTCCATTATGTATGTGTTTCTAAGGGTCATGGTAGAGAAGAATGGCATGTTTTCCCTTTGTGGGGTGTGATATAGTAGTGTGTGTGTGTGTGTGTGTGTGTGTGTGATGTGTACATATGTGGTATGAAGTATCTGCTCACATGTGTGTGTGGGGGGGGGATAGGAACCTGATGCAGACGCAGAAGTCCATGCAGAATCTAGAGTCACCCAAGAGACGAGGTTCTGGGCAGGCCTGTGAGGGAGTTTTTCCCAATTGGGTTAACTGAGTAGTGAAGGTCCACACTGAGTATAGCATTCCACAGGCTGGGGTTCTGGATTAAATAGAAGGGAAAGATGTGAGCTGACCACCAGCATCCATCTCTGCCTCTTGACTGAGGATGCCACATGACCAGCTGGCTGGTACTCCTGCTTCCTTGCTGTCCCTCAGTAATGGACTGTACTCTTCAACTCTGATCCAAGCGAATCCTTTCTTTCTTAAGTAGCCTTTGTCAGATATTCGGTCAGGACAACAAAAAAGAGGAACTGTTAGCATTTTGTCCAAGCTCCGCTCCACAGTTACCTGGCAACTGCCAGGTAAGCCTGACTCACTATAAAAGGGGCTGTTTGCCCCCTCCTCTCGCTCTTACTAATTGTTCTTGCCTTTCTGATCCCTCTCTGTCCTCCCTCCCCATTCCCTTCCCCTCTCTCTCCTTCTACCCCGCCTTCTCTCTCTATCTGCCTTTTTCTGCCTCTAATGCCCTCTTAACTCCCTTCGCCACACCCTGAATAAATTCTGTTCTATACTATACTGCCATGTGGCTGGTCCCTTAGAGGGAAGGGATGCCTCAGCATGGGCCCGCCGAGGCACCGCCTTCCCCATACCTCACCACACATCACCAAAACATACCCCCCCTTTCTTTACTTTTTTATAAACCCATCAGTAACTCAGTGGCACACATGGTCCAGTGTCGCCTCAGTACTAAACACAGTTCAAAGCGCCAGACAAGTGTTGGATGCTCAATCCTAGTGACTCACTCAGGAAGCAGAGAAAGATAAAGTTTAGAAGAGAAAAACTGTGGACAGGGCAGCCATACTGAAACTCCAGACCACCGAAACCAATAATGACACCCCCACTGAGTGAGTCCAGCAGTGGCCATCCATGGCTTCTTATGTCCTTCTAGGCCTGAGCTCATTGGATGCTTCATGAGGAGCTGGTAGGATGTTCTTGTTCCAGGGCCCAAAGTGTATGCTAACTTTACCATTGCACCCATGTCATCTGCCATAAAAAGCCCTATTGAATATTAGCTGTTACAGCAAAGTCAAGGCCCAAATGAGTTTATGGGGAAGATTAATAAGTAGATAAAGAATCAGAGACTCACTCTGCATTCTGGGAGGCCGAAACAGAACTACTGGGAAGAGTGAGCTAGCACAAGAAAGTGTCTTTTCAAAGGGGCAGCCGATGATCGTGAAGCACAGATGACCTGAGACATGTCCACCCTTCCTTACACCCTCTGACTGTCCCCATTTCACTGTCTCTCACTGACAGGACCAAAAGCCAATCTATTAGCAGAGTGTATGGGTTTGTAACCTCAATGACTTTTTCTTTAGACTTAAGAACAGGGTCTCATGTAGCTCAGGCTATCCCCAACCCCACTATGAATGACCTTGAACTTCTGATCCTTCTACTTCCAAGTGCTGGAAACACGGGCTTGCGTTGCTGAGTCTTGGTTACGCTGGACTGGGAATGGAACTTAAGGCTTCAGACAATCTAGGCAATCACCCTCCCAACTGAGCTGTATCCTCACCACCCCCATAAAGAAATCTCACAGCACTCTTTCCTAGCCCAGTGCCTTTCCAAAATTTCTCCTTTTAAGTTGAGAACAGACTTAACGTGAGGTTGAGGCACAGAAGAGACAATTAACTCTGCTCTTCATGAGCATGGATTCCTGGGGTTGTCCAAAGACAGAGTGTCCAGTTAAAGCATCCAGGAAAAATAAGGAAGGATCAGAGAAGCCTGTCCTGGGGAGACAGCCTTTTCTCTTTATTCTTTGCTGTTGAGGAGGCAAAGCCGGTTTGGTTATTCTTGTTCAGCCCCCTCGAGAAAGACTCAGTGTGATTGGCACGACATCAGGAATAACAAGATAAAGTGGTGACGTGAATGCCCGCTGGGAACAGAGGATCCTTTGTGCTGACCTTGCCTAAGAAGTGGGAAGAAAAGCTGCTATTGGAGCTTTGTTGCGAAGCCCTTGCACGTTAGGCTTACAGTATCCTTTCTATCGGAAATACTAAACTATGTTCCCTGCAGGGATTTACAGTCTGTCTCAACATTTGGCTGACTTCTGGCACTCTCCTGCTTCCATTCATATTGGAGACTCCGGTATCATACTAAATTAAAACAAAACTAAATTACCAAGAAACATGGCAGGTCTAGAATGTGTTCATTGTCCAAAGAGGGGAAATCATTATTCTTTGCAAGTACAAGACATGGGATGGCACCCAGAACGCTGTAAAAATTGTCCCAGGTTAGCTGCACCTAAAACCCCTGCAGGGGCTGCAGATACAGCTCAGCTGATTGAGCACTTGCCTGGAATATACAAAGTGCAGGGTTTAATCCCCTGCACAACATAAAACTTTGTATGGCAGTACTTGGAGAATCTGAGCTGGCTCTCACCTGAAAGCCTAGAGCTGGCTTCCATAGTTGCAGGCAGTGCTACATAAGCTGCCAAGGGAGAGAAGCAACCAATAGACCTACCCAAGGTGTGACAACAGCAAGATATTCCTGAGGGTTACAATAGTGGTATTCGTATCTTGGCAGTAGTCATCAGCTCTCTAACTGGACATAAGGCCCACTCAATGGAAGGGAAATCATGACTGGTACTGTAAACATAGCCAAGTACCCGGGTCTAGTAAGGTCATGGACTCTAGAAGAGAACCTTCCACCACCATCTTCCTAAGAAACTATAATTCCTAACTGCATTCTAAATGCTTATCCTTATTATAACCACATGTAAGTATAGCTTCCAGCATCCACCAACAACCTTGCAACAAATCTAGACCATTACAGAAAATCCAATTGGTCAAAGGGAGGAGAGCGACTGATCGTGAGTTGCCCAGCCTCAACTGATACATCTACAACATGACCCCCAAACCTAAGGATTGGGGGACATAGTGGAAGATGGGGTGGAAAGATTGCAAGACAAAGAGCTACAGGCAACCAAGGGTTGCTGAGAGCAGGAGAGCCAGATTTTCCCAAGAATGAGCCCCTTAATTGGTTATCCAATGCTAAGAGGTCAGTGCTGAAACAGTAAGCATACAAGCAACACTAATCAGGCTTGGCAGGTATATTTATAGTATACATGATATATATGTAATAGTAACAGATTTTTAAAAAATGTTTAAATTATGTATATGGGTATTCTGCCTTTATTTATGTATGTACTTCGTGTGTGTGCTAGTGCCCATGGAAGCCAGAAGAAGATATCAGATCTTCTGGAACTGGAGTTTCCGATGGTTGCGAGCCACAGTCTTTGAGTGCTGGGAATCAAACTTGAGTCCCCTGCAAGGTCAGCCAGTGGTCTAGACACTGAGTCAGAGCCAACAGTAACCATTTTTTTTTAAGGCCATGTATTTGAGAGGGATGAAAGGGAAGGAGGAAATTGCATAATTGCACTTTTTTTTTAATTTTAGAAAAAAATGCAGTGGCACACACCTGTAATCTCAGGAGGATCAAAAAGCCAAGGTTATATCCTATGCTATACAGAGAATTCAAGACCAGCCTAGGCTACATGAGAACCTATCAAAAAATGAGAGAAAAGGGGGTGAGAGAGTTAAGAGGAAAAGGAGGAGCCAGGCATAATGGCGCATGCCTTTAATCCCAGCACTTGGGAGGCAAAGGCAGGCAAATTTCTGAGTTCAAGGCCAACTTGGTCTTCAGAGTGAGTTCCGGGACAGCCAGGACTACACAGAGAAACCTTGTCTCACCCCCCCCCCAAAAAAAAAGAGGAAGAGAAGGAAGAGGAAGAGAAAGACTAGTGACAAGGCCAGGATACTTGAATACCCATCTCTGTTGTGCTCATTTTTTAAATTTATCTGTCTGTCTGTCTGTCTGTCTGTCTGTCTGTCTGTCTGTCTATATGTGTGTATATGTGAGTATGTATATACACGTGTATGTATGTTTGTGTGTGCAAATGCCTATGTGCACAACACAGGGCACATGTGGAGGTCAGACAAACAACTTTGTGAAGTTGGCTCTCTCCTACCTTTATGTGGTTTCTGGGCATCCAATTTTTCAGGCTTGCATGGCAAGCACATTACCAGCTGAGCCATCTTGTTGGCATTGAATACCCATCTCTCTAACGTTTCCAAAGCCCTGGCATTCCATTTTCCTGTATCTTTTCCAGTTTAGTATCCCTTCAATCATCCCAACAGACACGGTCCTTTCCTGTGTCTAGCTTGATTTAATTTGAGTTGTCTTATGTCTGTGCTCCTCGGAGAAATACTATCTGCTTGCATCCTATCCTGAGACCCTCATCTCCCTGCCTGAAAGCCATCCTAAGTATCCCATTTTATCTTGTGAATTTTACTTGCAATGCCAATATCCATGTCCCATTTCATATAAAAATGCTTTTAAGTTATCAACGAGATAAATGGATATGCTAGGACAATACATCCTGTTTTTCTGTTTGCCGGAAGTATTGGCCTCCCAGGACAACGCCCCTGCCCCCACTGCCATCCCAGGTCTGGATAAAGCCCCTGCTCATCACAATCCTTTCAGTTGCTGCTAAGAACAGAATATTCCATTTAAAGTAGTCTAATAGGCATTACTGCCCATAAAAGACCCCAAGGCAAAGAGTACAAGGTTGTTTTTACTGCCTCCAAAATGCCATCAAAAGCAAGACAAAGTAAAGTAGCACACACCAGTAATTCCAGTGCTTAGAAGGCAGGAGGATTCCCAGAAGCTGGAAGACCTGCTAGCCTGGTGTACACAACAGCCAGTAACAAGAGACCCTGTCTCAGACATGGTGGGAGATGAGAAACAACACCCGAGATTGTCCTGTGACCTCCACTTGTACACCATGGAGTACACACACAAACACACACATACACACATACATACATACACACACACACACACACACACACACACACACACATACATACCTGTTTCTTTGTTTGTTTGTTTGTTTGTTTGTTTGTAATGGCATCAAGGGCCCTAGTCCTGAGCAGTTTTCTGAAGGTTTTTGCAGCTTCTGAATGGTGACTGGTCGTCAGAGTGTTCTTACAAAGGCACAAAACTGTTGTCATTAGTTCATACAACATACACATTCCATACAAACAACATTATCTTGAAGAAAACAAATGTGTCCTCTCACAATCCATTCCAGAAAGCATTCCCTTATGTTCTCTTGACTACAACTATAAGTCATGTCTTAGCTGCAAGGGAAGCAGGGAAATTTCTACAGTAGGATGTGACTTCTTCATCAAGAAAACAGAATAGAGCCCCATTATCCCTGGTTGGGTAAGTAACTAGAAAGATCTTTTATAGGGTCCGCAATCCTATCAGCTTTGTTCTCATGACAAGAAGAGACAATAAACAACCACTTGAAGGAACAAAATTCTCAAGAGACTCCATAAGCAAGCAGCCCTGGGATCAATATTTTCCTTGTAAAATACCTTCATACTCTTTCAGTTGAGTTCAGAAGTTCAAGGTCATCTATTACTTCATAGTGGACTCAAAGCCGTTTGGGATATATGGAACCATCAAGAAAGAAAGAATTTTTTGGACATGCAAAACCCAAAAGGCAAGCCACAGATAACTAATAAATAACACTGAATTAATAACATCAGAGCTGGGACCCAAAGGAATGACAGTGAGTGTGACAAACTACACTAAGAACACATTGAGTTGCCATATAATGATTTAGACATGGGCTTGCAAGACATTTCTATTCTGCCAGAGAAGTAAAAGAATTATGACTGAGAAAGGATAAGAAGAAAATGACAGGACTCACACAGCTAAGTAGTAAAATTAACTAGAATTTAAACCCAGGCCACTTGATTCTATAGCTCCTGGTATTTCCATAGGATGAAATAACTTTATTGGGAAGGTGACAGGCCTCTTTCATAGGCTGGATCAGAGTCCAGAGGACATCCAGTGAGACTTCCAGCTTTTTATGTTCCTGAACAAAGAATTGGACCAGAGACTCGTGAATGATTAGCAGTATAAACAGACACAGCATATTAGGACAGGGAAAAGCACTCCTGCCTTAGTTACTGTTCTATTGCTGTGAAAAAAACATCATGACCAAAGAAACCTATTAAAGGAAGCATGTAATTGTGGGCTTGCTTACAGTTTTAGAGGGTTAATCCATGATCAGCTTTGCTGGAAGCAGGCATGGTGCTGGGGCAGTAGCTGAGCGCTTTACCTTCTGAACAGCAGGCTGCAGACAGAGAAGACTGGGTTTAGACTGGACTTTTGAAACCTCAAAGCCCACTTCCAGTAACACACCTCTTTCCAGCAAGGCCATACCTCTTAATCCTTCCCAAACAGTTTCACTAACTGGGGACCAATCATTCACATATATGAGCATACGGTGGCTATTCAAACCATTGCAACTCCTAAAAATGGAAGCAAGCCAGAGAGCTGGGAAAGGGTAAAGGTTCAAGAACCCCTACACTGCACCTTCATGACCCTTTATAGACCATTTGTATTTTCCCACACCTGGAGACTATGGGGTTTTCTTTCCTTTCTTTCAGATAGAAATAGCTCTATCCTCTCTGTATATATGTTTGTATATGTGTTCATAGGGAGTCAGAGGACAGATTCAGCTATCAGTCCTTATCTTCTTGTTTGAGACAGAGACTCTTGTTATTGGCCACTGCATATTCCAAGATAGCTGTCCCAGGACTTTGTGGGGATTCTCCTGTTTCTGTATCTCACTTCACTGTAGTAGTGCTGGGATTGCAAATGTGGTTTCTAGAATCCCAACTCTGATTCTCATACTTGGATAGTGTGATGGTTTGTATATGCTCCGCCCAGGGAGTGGCACTATTGGAGGAGTAGGAGTGGCCCTGTTGGAGTAGGTGTGTCACTGTGGGTGTGGATTTTAAGAGCCTTATCCTAGCTGCCTGGAAGCCAGTCTTCTAGCAGCCTTCAGATGAAGATGTAGAACTCTCAGCTCCTCTTGCACCATGCTTGCCTGGATGCTACCATGCTCCTGCCTTGCTGATAAATGACTGAACCTCTGAACCTGTAAGCCAGCCCCAATGAAATGTTGTCCTTTTAAGAGTTGCCTTGGTCATGGTGTCTTGTTCACAGCAGTAAAACCCTAAGACAGATTGCATGCACTTTTACCCACTGAGCCAACTCCTAAGCCCTCTTCTCTTCTCTTTTCTAGTTTTTCTTCCTCCTTAAAATTGTTTCCAGTAGTTCCATATGTACAGATTGGCCTGTGCTCTCTAGGCAGCTCAAGATGACTTTGAACCTCCAGTCCTCCCACCTCCACATTCAGAGTGCTGGGATTGCCGCCATGTGCCACCATGCCCAGTTTATTCGGGGCTAGGGTTGAATACAGGCCCTCATAAATAGCAGGTAGCCAAGTGCTTTACCAACTGAGATACATTTTGTTGTGGTAAATATTATTTGGAGTTTGTTATACTCCCTTGTTGTTCTTTTATATCTCTTTAAAGGGGGGATGTGGGGGGGTCTGGTGCTGCTTATATTTAAATGCTAAGTATTGACCCCAAGAGGGGCCTTCTGTCAGTTGCTGCCAATGAGAAGATCCTCATATATACCAAGTGACACTTTGTAACTTTGCTCCCCCAAATTAATTGGTCAATAAAAGGCTAACGCCTGCGATTAGGCAGTAGCTAGAAGCAGGCAGGTTTTCAGTTACTTGGCTGGGGGGCCACAGGGAGAAAGAGAAGAGGAAGAAAGGACACAGTGACAAGGGGAAGCAGCCATGGGAAGAGAAGGACCATGAGCACGTGACCAGGAGAAACAGCAAGTGACAAGGGACATACGGCTAGGGTGTGAGTTAGAATAGCTCCAAAAATCTGCCCAATCTAGGCGTACAGCTTGTAAATAAAATACCTGGATTGTGTGTCTATTATACAGGCTGGCTAGAATTTATAATTCCATTTACAATATCCCAAGTCCCAATTACAGTCTTTTCTTCTGCTTGCTTTGTTCCAAACACACAGCACTGTGTGGAGGGATTTCCAGATTCCCTGCTCGCTGGCTTCATCCCATATGTTAATGTTAATGCCTCAACTCTCCTACCAATCTGTGATAGCAAGCGCTGAGGCCGAGGCATGGGAAAGGGCACTACGCAAGCACATCACCCTCTCTCCTGAGTTCCTCCATGTAATGCCTTCCTTCCTCGGACCACCACTCAAGGATCGATGACTGTCTTAAAAGGGTATGACCAGAGTTCACCTTCTAGAACCCAAACTCTTTCAGGAGGTACCTGATCTTTTAAATTCCCTGACACAAGAAAGGCCCAACGTTAAGGACTGTTGTGACTTCACCTAGGAGAAGAGAGAAGTCTTCTAAATGAGGTTCTGAAGGCAATGAAGGCATTGTTCCAACACATTTTAGCATGAGCTTTCTTTAAAAGGGGGCGGGGGGATCTTAAGTACCCAGGCTAGCCTTAAACTTGCTATGTAACTAAGGATGAGTTTGAACTTCTGATTCTCACACCTCTTCTCCCCAGGGCTTGGATTTGAGGAGTGCACCTTCACGCTCAGTTTGGGCAGTGCCAGGGATTAAACCTAGGGCCTTGTGCATGCTAGGCAAGCTCTCTACCAACCGGGCTACATCTCCAACCCCTGGCTTAGCTTCTTGCAGTCCTACCTAGCAGAGACCTGACAGGTCCCTGTAGATTACCATTACCAGGAGGTAGTGCAGAACCCTTTAAGGGAGGCTTTTAGCTGCCCGGGTATCTGCTTTCACAGAGCCTGACAATCCTAAAAGAGTACCAACAACACACACATGTTTTTATACCCCAAACAGAAGCAGATCAGAAAGACGTTGGGGCAATGTTCTGATTGCAAATCCTTCCAGATAGTATCTCCAGATAATACAGAGGTAAGCAACTCTGCTTGCAATCTGCTGAAATAACTGTTGCTGAGGAACCTGGGGCCATAGAGAAGGCAGACTCTCCGCTGACCAGCAAACTTGCAAGGTTGACTGGCTGCAGGGACTTCTCACCTAAGCCTCGCAGCCTTCCTGTGACACTCACTGTCACACAGGGCAGCTCCTCAGCAAAGGAATCCCTATCGGGATCTCCGCTCCTATTGAAACCATTGTCAGCTGCTATCGGTCCCTCCCTTTCATGACACCTATTCATGCAAACATGCCAGGCCCCGTTTCCCCAGGCTCTGGGATGATTTACCATTTATGAACTGTTCTCTCTTTAAACAGTCTGTGCAAATGCCAAGTTAGGCATTTGAAGTTCATGGCCCTTTTCTTCCTCTTCAAGTTCCCAGCTCTCTCTCCCTCCGTCCCTCCCTCATAACTTACTGAGCTGCAGGCCAGGAAAACCCCCCTGAGAACTGAAAACCTTTCCCTGTTTTCCTCCTTCCAAACAAGGCGAGTCTGTTAGAACAAGTAAATGTAAGCCCTTTGCTCCTCTTCTGCACCCACGCCTGGCCTTGCTCCCCTCCTTTCCCTTATTAAAGAAACAACAGGCGAGCCATCCAGGATATGCCTGTGTGGACAGTGATCTTCAACAATAAATCACTTCCCAGCTCGGTGACTTTTACGGGTCAGGGAAACCATATGGCCTGTGCCTCTGACTCCAGGTCAGATTCAGCTAAGTGATGCTCATATTAAAAGTCTGGTATGGAGAGACAGTAAAGGCAATAAGAGCTGGCCTTGCACGTATTGAGGACCCACATTCCATCCCCAGAACCCTTGCAAATGCCAAGCAAGCACCGTAGGACACACTTGAAATCCCAGAGCTGACTGCACAGACAGGTAGATAGATCACTAAGATTCAAGGGGTGGGCAGTCAGTCTAGTCTACTTAGCTAGTTCCAAGACAATGAGAAAAGCCATCCGAGGAAGACAAACAAGAGGCAAGGCTCCTGAGGAAGGACACTTGAACTTGAGCTTGTCCTCTGACCTCTACCTGCTTACTTGTGAACATACACAGGTATTCCCACCCCCACACTCTCTCTCTCTCACACACACACATACACAAAGACTGTGGCACACCCCTTGCACATACTTATTTCCTTTGTACCCCTAATACATGCTTTTTCACGCTCTGACCTGGGCTGCCTTCCCACCTTGCTCTGTGGCCACCCCATCCCAGTGTATTTGTTCTGGACTTTGGACAGTCATCTTTGGTCCTTTCTCTGTTGGCATGGTGGGCATAGCCCAGTACAGGGATTTTTTTCTCCAAGAAGTGCTACCCTGATGGCGAGACTTCATCTTTGTCTCCCTCTTCCTCATCTTGGCAACAGGAATTATGTAATGCACTTTACCTCTTTTGCAAAGTTACCAAATCAGGCAAGGGCAGCCTCGACCAGAGAGTTCTTTTGCATTGCTCCTATTTCTCCACCATTGGGGACTCACGGCTACCCATTGCAACACAGCACTAATTACAGAATCACCCCCCTGCCTGCTGCTGTCCGTATCTGCAACTGCTCACACGGGGAGCACTGGCCCCCAAGAAGACAGCAGTCAGGGATAGTGAGAGGACCCAGGATGCCCAGGAAGACAGAATGAGCCAGGTCCGACCAGACTGTCAGGTGAAGAAGAAAGCTAGAATTAGTTTAACTGGGATTTAATTTGCAACATCTTCACACTGAGGCCAGGTGTGGAGAAGGAAGATTGAAATCTCCATAATAGAGAGGTGGTAGCAGCTGAGGCCCAGTGTGGTTACCATCTTAGCTTTAACTGGCAACCTAACACAGTCTACAGTCACCTGGAAAGGGAGTCTCAGTGGATGGATTGCCCAGATTGGCTGTGGCCATGTCTGTGAGGGGCTGCCTTGAGAGCTGGTGCAGAAGTGCCCCACTCGGTGGGGGGGGGGGGCACTCTTTGCTGAATGGTGACCTTTGGGCCATATAATAGCGCAACACGACTTTGGGTAAACCAGAAAGCATCAACCCTCCATTGCTTGAGCGCCTGCCCCGCCTTCCCTCGATGATGGTCAATCTGGGACAAACCAACTAGCTTATTTATTTTGTTCAATCCGATCGATCTCTAGTCTCCAGCACGGTTTGACATTAGTTGAATAAACTAATCTTATATCTACACAATAATCAATGTTAAGAAGCCAAAAGAAATCCTTTTCTCCCTAAGTTGCTTTTGGTCAGAGTGTTCTATCACAGCAACAGTGATGATACTTGAACACACACACACACACACACACACACATACACACATATGTACATGCAAAACAGAAGGTAATTTCCTTCTTTAGTTGTGGGTTCTATCTCCAAGATAATTAATTATGTGTGTATAAGTATTTTTTTTAAAAAATCCAAAATCTGAACTGCTTTTCTTAGAAGACTGTCAAGAGTCTGAGATTTGGGGTTCAAGAGTTGGTTGGGGTGCTTGTCTAACATGTATGAAGCCCTGCGTTTGACCTTCAGCACTGCACAGACCAGGTGTAGGGGTGCACGTTGATAATCCCAGGACTCAGGAGTCAGAGGAGGGCCATGTGAAACCTTGTCTCAAAAAAAAAAAATGTTCATTTTACAGACAAGGAAACTGAGGCAGAGAGTTACGTTTCAAGAAGGAACAAAGCATATACTCTGCTTACTGTTTCTCATAGCACTGCCCTGTCATATAGTAGGCAATACTGAGGTGAACAATTTGAATGCTCTAGTTATGTGATATTTGATTGACGATCAGGAAAGGCCAGGTTGGGGGTCTGGCTCAGTTAGTAGAACACTTTCCTACTATGCTCAGGGTACTAGTTTGATTCCCAGAACTCCAGACCAGGTATAGTAGTAGCACAGGTCTGTAGGCACAGCACTGCAGAAATGGAGGCAGGAGGATCAGAAGTTCAAAGTTGGCCTCAGCTACACAGGTTCAAGGCCACACTCACATAAAAATCAATGTGGGACAGACCAACTAGCTTATCTATTTTGTTCAATCCGATCTCTAATCTCCAGCACAGTTTGACATTAGTTGAATAAACTAATCTTATATCTACACAATAATCAGTTTTAAGATATTTAATATGTAGCATCAGCCTGCTGTGTGTGTGTGTGTTTTCAAAGTGACATATTAACCAGAACTCTTGCAACTGACAGAAACTGGGGTTAAACCAGCTTAAGACAAAAGGAGAAGAAAAGGACACATAAACTGACCATTCAGAGGTAGACTTCAAGCTGAACTGTGCGTCTCAAGACCGATGAAAGGAATGCAGCATTCTATAGGCTCAGGCTGTATCACCCACACCCTATAGCATGAAAAGGCGAACCAGTGCTTTATTCTCTTTGTCGGTAGCTTAGGTACCAGAAATCACTCTGGTTATGTGAGCTGAAGCTGCATGTCCACCCTGAGCTGACCTCAGAGGCTAGGGGAGCCCAGCTCTGATTAGATGGAGCTGGTTGTGAGCCATTCTCTACTAGAGAAGGAAGGGTTAGGCCAGTCGCACTGCTTCCCAAGCCAAGGGAAAGGGATGTTTGGATGTTAGAAGCACAGGAGGCAACAGTTCTGGCTGCTGCCCTTCTCTAAAAATGAGATCTGACTCCCCCCGCCACTGGTCTTGAGGCCCCAGGGATGAGTCTCTACAGCCTACAAGCTCCTTCCAATCCATCTGTCCTTCCTTCAGCATCTGCTGGGAGCTTGCTAAACTTGTAATCTTGAGGAATAAAACACCTTCCTAGTCACTTTCAGGCCTCAGGCACAGCCCTACAGACCCCCCATTAAATCACTTCCCTTCCTGTGGAGCGCAGTTGTTTAGGAAATGGGGTAGGAGATAGGGAGACCACCTTCCTAGTGTAAGACCTCACTCTCACCCCACAGGGTCACCGGTCCCCTTGGTTCCTTTATGCTCCATTTCCCCCTGGTTCTCACCAGGGCACATGTCATCTGTTCGGAGGCCATTTTCAGCCCTTGATAATTGGCTGAAGCACTGCCTGCCAAGTGTGAATCTAAGCCCTGCCGTAGCATCAATCACACTCATGCAAAGGGGATGAGAGATGGCTTCTGTTCTCACTCATCATTGCAAAGCCAGTAATGCATGCAGAGAAGGCAGCTCCATTTATGAGAGGCTGTGATCTGTAACCAAGTAAATGACAGGCTTCTGAGTACTGGTGAGGGGCTGACAGGGAAAGGAGCAGAGCCCTGGTGATGCACCACTCTGTTTGGTCTTATTCCCTCTTCTAACAACTAGGATGACACTTGGTACATGGCCACCCAGTTACAGAGCTTAAGTGAATACGACTTTACATGCAGCATGGCTTCCAGATCTCTAATGAAGTCTCTGAGAAGTAACCTAGTGATCGCGTATCAAGGTGTTTTGGGGGGCTGTTCGTTGTTTGTTTGCTTGTTTGTTTGTGGGTCCTGTGTTTGAGATAGGGTTTCTCCCTATAGCCCTGGCTATTCTGGAACTTTCTGCAGACCAGGTTGGCCTCCAACTTGGAGAGCTGCCTGCCTCTGCCTCCCAAGTGCTGGTATTAAACTCTGTACCACCCCACCCTGGCACTTATAGAAGTCTATAAGAATCGCCAAAGAGCTCAAAAGGATGCTCCAGGGTAGCCACCTTGGCATTTGCCCAGCAGCCTCCTGGTGAAATGTGACTCAATGATGGTTTTCGTCGGGTCTGCTATTGCTTCCCAATACGGAAAGTTCACCTTTTAAATAGCCCAGACTTCTAGGGGGTGAGGAGATGGCTCAGTTGGTAAAGTGTATGCCTTGCAAGCACAAGGACCAGAGTTAAATTCTAACACACACACACACACATACACACATACACACATGCACACATACACATACATACACACATGCATATACACAAACACTCACACACATATACACATATACACACACACTCTCATACAAACACACATACTCACACACACATACAGAATAGAGGAGAGAGAGAGAGAGAGAGAGAGAGAGGCATTGTGATGCCTGTTTGTGATCTCAGTACTGGAAAGGAAGTGACAGACGCATTCTTGGACTTGCTGGCAATCCAGAAGAGTCAAATTGGTATTGGGGGAGGGAGGGGAGAAGGGAGGGAGGGAGAAAGGGAGGGAGGGGGTGAGAGAGAGAGATCGAGCACTTAGCTACTTACCTTACAAAAGATCTAACAAATTAGGCCCACAGTCCAGCATGGCAGCAATCAGCAGCAACTGAAATGAAAGCTGCTCTCGGTGGCTCCAGGGTTGTCCCTTCGCCATCCTCCTTTAAATACACGCACACCCCTGCAAACCACAGGCAATTACTCACCCACCTCCTTACTCCCACCCAGGTGGCAAAGCACCATCTAGACAGTGCTCCGCAAATGAAACCAATAAGGCAGGTACAGTAAGTTCTGTGGAGACAATCAAGGCCAGGGCTGGGGAGATGGCCGTCCGTAGAATGTCTACTGTGCAAGCACCAAGGCCCAAGTTTAATCTCCAGTACCCACGTTAAGAAGTGGAACATAGCGGTGAGCATGTGAAATCCCAGCACCAGGGCAGTAGAGACAAAGGCTACCTGGGATTCACGGCCATCCCACCTGGCCTAATTAACTGCTGAGCTCCAAGTTAACCAAGGGACCCTGTCTCGGAAGACATTGAAGAACTGAGGGGGACACCTAAGGCGGTCCAGTCTGAATGGTTGGCATAGGTATCAGGCTATTGCCAACATCCTGGAATGTCATGAAAGCCTCAGGAAACAGTGTTTATGTTTTCCTTGGTTTGATCCTAACAGCTTCCTGAGAAAGAATGCGTAGAAGGTGGGTTTCTTTTCAGACAGCAATGTGCTCACCCAGTAACTTGGCTGGAAGTTGAATCCCATGCCTGACCCTTCACTATTCCGTTCTACTAGGCCGCAGCTCTCCACGTCTTAAGTAAGACTTGTACCCACTCATGAATGATTCATTTTAAGCAGCCTGGTTTTTGCTCTTTCTTTGGCTGGGTGTTAAGAAAGTCCATGACAATGTGTGGTGGGGGGCTGTTTTCAGCCACCATGCTATTAGGATGGGCCCCTGGAGGCCTTGACAGTCTAAAACTCATGATTTCCTACTGTGGGTACTATTCTTTGAATTATTTCTCCACAACCCCTGACCTCTCCCCCCTCTCTTCTTTCTCTCTGAAATCCAGGTTATTTAGACTTCCTGAGTGTTTCTATGATTTTAGCATCTTTACTAAAGATGAGCCTGTCCCTGTCTTTTTATGTTCGGGGGGGGGGGCTTGGGTTTTGTTCTTTTAATTATGTTTTTGTTTGTTTATTTCGAAAGGAGAAGGTGCATACCACTGCCAGGTATGGAGGTTAGAAGACAACCTGCAGAAGTCAGTTCTCCATTTCTGTCACGTGAGTCCTGGGGGTTGAAATCAAGTCTCCAGGCTCGGTGGCAGGCTCCTCGACTCCCTGGTAATCTCCCAGGCCCATTCATTAAAAGCAGGCTCCCATGTCATCCAGGCTGGTTTTGAACTAGCTAAGTAGCCAAGGATGACCTAGAACTCCTGGTTCTCCTACCTCCACCTCCTGAGTGTTGGGGTTTACAGGCATGAGCTAGTTTATGTGGTGATGGGGATCAAGCCCAGGATTTTGAGCATGCTAGGGTAGCACTGGCTGAGTCGCATCCTCAGCCCTGTTTTAGTTTTTTTTTAAGACAAAGCCTCCTGCAGCCCACGCTGACCTGTCTTTCTATTATCTTTGGGAGGGGGGGGGGGGTCCTTCAAGTTTCCCATTCAAGACTGAATTTTCTCTCTTGCTATTTTTTACTCTTCAGAGCTGGGGACTGAAATCAGGGCCTGCATATGTTAGGCAAATGCTCCGCTACCAAAACCAGAAGCTCCTGGTAGTCATTTTTAATATAGCTCCTTTTTGCTCTCTGTATATTATTTTTTAGTATCCTATTCTCATTTCCTCGTTACAGTATCTTCTGTGCCTCTGAATTTTAAGCTGTTCCTTCCTCTGCTCTGTGCATTTTCTTCTCCCTGTCTGATATGTTTCTTCCAAACTCTTTTTCTTTTCTTTTTTTTTTTTTTCCTGTTTACTTGGTTTTTCTTTGGCCTTTCCTGTTAGAAACCTTGCCCAGATGTCTGGTGATCCTTGGCCATCTGTTCTGAGGAATGGGGAACTAAACTGCTGAGCGCCAGCCCTGCGCACACAACAGGTGGGCTTCGTCACTGGAGGGTGTCACTCCACAGTGCCATCGCCCTGAACCATTTGTTTGGAAAACCCCAGTGGCAATGCCTGTCTTTCTAGTGATGGTTGGACTCTCCAGAAAGGACTTCTCCAGTTTTCTGCTGAAGGACCAGGTCCTGGCTGCCATCTTTCTTCGGAAAGTAGAGAGCGCCACAGCACAGTGTACTCCATGCCCCTTTCTATACGGATTCAGCTGGTCCTGATGCTCTCACCAAAAAGTAGAGTTCCAGCAGTCTTCTACAGGAATGCCAAGCTAAACAGACCTCTCCTGTGTGAGGGCAGCGTAGGCACACGGGTAGAGAAATACGTAAGAGGAGGCTGAGAGCTGGGCGTGGTGGCGCACACCTTTAATCCCAGCACTTGGGAGGCAGAGGCAGGCAGATTTCTGAGTTCGAGGCCAGTCTGGTCTACAGAGTGAGTTCCAGGACAGGCAAGGCTACACAGAGAAACCGGAAGAGATAAACGGTGGCTGTCCAGTCACCTTCAGTGTTTTTGTGTTGCTTTGTTTATTTGTTTGTTGGGTTTTGTTTTGAAACAGAACTCCAGAATCCATTTTTTTAAGAGAAAAAAATAGTTGGATGTGATGGTATGCACTTGTAATCTCAAGTGTTTGGGAGGTGGAGGCATGAGGATCCCCTGAGGCTCACAGGACAGCCAGCTTAGCTTACATGAGTTCCAAACCAGGGAGAGAGACTGAAAAAAAAAAAAGGTGGATGGTAATGGCTCCTGAGGAACACCTGAGGCTGTCTTCTGCCTTCCACATACACACATGCAGAGGGTGAACACACACATACACATTTGCACCTATGTGAGGAATTCACACACATGCACTACACATTTGCACATGTGCATGCATGCTCACACACATGGCACACACACACACACACACACACACACACACACACACACCTAACTGGCACAATGTGAAGTGTAAAGTTTCACAAAGAGCAAACACAGATGTGTGATTTCAGTCTTACATCTGTATCCAGCCCTCCCCATCCTGAATTGACTTATTTGCTTATGTGCACCTTACTGGACTGGAACATGAACACCAATCAGGCCACAGACCCACACATTTTGGTCACCTCATTATATTCAGCCCCCTGCCACATGGAAAATAACCAGGAGTTGACAAGCGAACCAGGGTAAGACAAAGGAAGTCTCCTCCAGCTCCATTCCACCAGTTCCTTACACTTCCTTTCCAAGCTCATGAGCACAGGCATCCTTGTAAGCTGGCACCTCACACCCTGAGACATCGTCACTGCCTTCACTGTCTGCGATCTTCATTTTGTCCTGGTGCTTACTCATCTTCCTCGCTGGCCTAGCTCTGCTCTCCTTCCACTGCCTCTGACTTCAACTTCAGCCTATGATGCCAGTACTTAGGGGACAGAAGGAGAAGGATCAATGAAACTGTGCATGCGTGTGCATGTGCGTGTGTGTGTGTGTGTGTGTGTGTGCGTATGTGCATGCGTGCGTGCCCTTGAATGCCTGTTCATATGTGGGGGCATGCATGGGTAAACGGAACCTAGAGGACAACCTCATGTGTGAGCCATCCACCTTGCATTTTGATAGAGCATCTCCCTCAGCCCAGAGCTTCCTCATGGACTAGTATGACTGGCTAGCAAGCCCCAGGGATCTACTTGTCTCTACCTGTGTGGTTCTAGGAGTGAAAACACTTGCCACCATGTCCAGCTCTTTTACATGATCATGGGAATCAAACTCAGGTCCCCATGCGTATAGAGAAAATGCTTTACTGTTCAGCTATCTCCCAACCCCAAATTGAGAAGTTTATTGAGTCAAATGAGATGTGAAGGAAGTGGGGGGGGGGGACAAACTAACCAGCAAATTCCCAAACTGGCAGGAGCAGATGTGTTAATCAGAAGAGAGGTAGATCACGGGAATTAGGGAATAGTTATTGAAAGGAACGGACAACCGAGCCTCTAGACCAGCATCTCTCAGCCTTCCTCATGCTGCAACCCTTTAATAGATTCTTCATGTTGTGGTGACTCCCAACCATAAAATTATTTTTGTTATTATTTCATAGCTTCAATGTTGCTACTTTTATGAACTGTGATGTAAATAGTTGTGCTTTCCTGTGGTCTTACGTCACCACTGTGAAAGGGCTGTTCCACCCTCAAAGGGGTCTCAACCCATAGGTTAAGGATGGCTTCTCTAGACAAAGGAAAGCCAAATTCACAGTCCTCACTCATCACAGCCTTTCCCAGCCTTTGTCCTCTCCTAGCTTAGGAAAAGCCAGGCGGAAGTGGAAAAGAGAGAAAGTGGTTGATTTTTCTCACTAATTTTCTAGTATATTCCAGCACTGAGTGAAGAAAGCACATCTGCTTTCATAAATTTAGAGCCCAATGGGATAGCTGAACCATAAACCAATCACTGGACAAAATGAATATTTACAAACATTCGACAGAGATAAGAAGGAAGTTGAGTGGAGTTCTGTCATAGGTTAATGGGGCACTTCCTTAGATGTGGTGGACAGTGACAGGACCTCTGGAAAAGTGCCTGGGACACATAAAATAAAACTGTTTCACTTCCCAGATGTTCATGGTCCAGTTTTTCTACCAAAAGTTATATACAACATTATATATGTGTGTGTTATACATGTATAAACCATATATCTGTGTACATATACATGTAAACCACACACATACATAGTTTCATATATATGTGTGTGTGTGTGTGTGTGTGTGTGTGTGTGTGTGTGTATGTGTGTGTATGGTTTCATATAACCCAGACTTGCCTCAAACCCCATATGTAGCCAAGGATGGCCTAGATGATACAGAACACATGCATCACCTTTCAAGGCCTGGGATTACAAGCATGCCCCATCCAGTTTATGCAGACCTGGGAATGGAAGCCAGGGCTTTGTACCTGCTAGGCAAGTGCTCTAGCAAATACATTGCAACTTCAGCTCCTAGAAGTACCCTCTACCATTTGGGAATTAAGCCTTCTCCTGTCCTAAGTCTAGTTGTTATGGGCAAGCACAGCACCAGCTGGGAAGGGAGTTCCAATAGGCTGAAGAAACCTATACCCACCATCTTGCTCCCAAAGGGATTAGTTAATATGTGGGTATGTGATACAATTAAGGCCAATGCGAGGCCTAGGAAACAGTCCTGTGAGCACGTGAAGTCCTGAGTTCTAGCCCCAGAACCACCCATGTGTTTGTCTAGTGGTATGGATGGTGGTGGTAGTGGTGGTGGTGGGGTGGTAGTGGTGGTGGTGGGGTGGTAGGGGTGGTTTTAAATCCGGGCAAGATGGTATCCACTTGTAATCTCAGCACTGGGAAGATGGAGACAGGGGGATCCCTGGGAGTCACAGGAAGTTTTGAGCTGGCTGACATGGGTCCTGGGAACTGAAGCGTTTTGAACTGCAAGCCTAATCTATTCTGCAAGAGAGACCCTGCCTCAGACCTAACAGCTCCTGAGACATGACACCCAAGATGTACCTCTGGCCTCTGCACGTACACACTTGCACATGTAGCCAAAGTATGTGTGCATCGAAACACACATGAACAAGTATACTCACACCAAAGGCCAGGGAAAGAGTGATTTCCTGGGCCTCTGAAGTCGCTGCCTTTTTGTCCCTCAGCACTGATGCAGAGGGAATGCAGCCTGAGATGTGGTAATGGTTTTGTTGTCATGAGAAGAAATTCAGAGCTATAGAAGATGAGAAAGAGGGGATAACGGAGTCCTCGGAGATATGGATCAAACTTTCTGGAAGCCAGGACTATGTCTCAACTCATAAGACAGCAGCCAGCCAATAGGTTCCTTTAATAGTTAGGGTATTTCAAATGGGAGTTCTGGTTTCTCTTTTTTCTTTCTCCTTTTTCTTTTTTTAATTTTCAGACAAACAAAATAATCGTGCCAGCTAAAGAAATGACATTCCAGCTAAATCCTGAGAAAGAGGCAACCTGGGACATAAGAGGAAGTGGGAACACTCTAAACTAAAAAGTAACTCTGAGAAAGTTCTGGAGGAGGAAAATCTTTAGAGCCCCCCATCTCCACCCAGCCCCGTGTGAGTTGGAAAGAGATCAGGCAGAGGCCAGATTGGCAAGCAGTAGGCTGACTCTGACTTTGGGATCCTGGGAAGGAATGTGGGTGTCTGGTGGGGGTGGGGTAGGGATGGGTCTGTTTTTATTTATTTATCTTCCTGTTGCTTTGATAAAATACTTAAGAAAGCAAAGGTTCACCTTGGCTCATAATTCACAGAGTCCAACGGCAGGGAAGTCCAGGCTGCAAGGTCTTGAAGCAGCTTGCTGATCGGAAAAGAGAACAGGGAAGGCTTTCTGCTATGCATCTCCTTTTTATACTTCTACAGTCTGGGATTCCAGCAGGGGAAATGATGCTACCCATAGCAGGTGGGCCTTCTGGCCTCCACTAAGGTGACCAAGATAATCCCCCACCAGCTGTCTACAGAGGATTCTAGATTCCATCCACTGATGTTTAGCACTAGCCAGCATACAAGAATTTATTCCCTTCTTCTTTAGGGGAGTATGGAAGGATAAGTGTGCTTGTATGTGGCTCAGTGTAGAGGAAAGAGGCCCACCTGGAGTGGGGTGAAGGCAGAGATTACTGATTTGATGGACTGGCTGACCAGCAAGCCCCAGGGATTCTCCTGTCTCCCCTTCCTTTCCAGTGCAGGGATTATAGATATGTGCAGCCATTCTCTCTTCAATGAAGCTCTGGATGAAACAAGATTAAGTATATGATAGGCAAGGACTCTGCCAACTGAGACTCATGCCTCAATTCGTACAATTCTGTAGGCTTCGGAGTCCATGTCTGTACATTGAGAGCAGTAGACAGACTGATCTATTTCCATTTCGATGTTTCCTAATTCTCAAAAAAGGAAAGAAATGCATGGGAAAGGGGGAAAGGTGGGGCTGGAGAGATGTCTCAGCAGTTATAAATGCTTGCTTGTGTTTCAAAGGACCTAAGTCCAGTTCCCAGCACCCATGGCAGACAGCTCATAACTGCCTGTAACTCCAGGTCCCCAGCCCCCACAAGGGATACCTTACTTAGAGCAACACTCAGTTACCAGGTGTAGGTTTTGTTTTGTACCAGCAAATATATATTATTGTTTTCATTTATTTAATTTGTGGTTTTAGTTGTTAATATTGTAAATAGGCCTAATTTACAAAAACATGTCAGTGGTTCCAAATGGTAGCAATAAACATAATATTTAAGCATCATACCTCAGAATAATATGTAAACTGCAAAGAAAAAATAGACTCCAAAGATAAATGAGGGAGATGAAGCAGTGAATACTAACAGTAATAGCATGGCTATGAGCTGATGCCCTCTCTCAAGGCAAGACTGTAAGTTGAGCTGAAGAATCTGAATGCTGTATTGTATTGGATGGGTAATGGGTTTGCCCTCAACCTCCAGAGTGATATCTGTTGTGAAATTTTTTTTTTCTGAAACAGCAGGAAGCCATGAAAGCTTCAATATCATTTTCAAAGTACAATGACCTCCCTGGTAGGACAATAAAGATTTCCCAGGACAAGTACAAACATGAAAACTGCTTCCCAAAACAAAACTGAGTTTGTTGCTAAAGGAAATGGAGAAAACAGCTATAGAGGCTGTCATAAAGTAGGTGGATGTCATCTATAGCCAAGAAGCTCATGAAACTATCTTCCACATAATGATAAATATTGTGTTTGGGAAGAAAGCAGAAGTTCTAAAGAAAAAAAATTCCTTTGTCATAGAACATTGGTCTGTTGTGTATTGTGAGTGATGGGAGAAAGGTGCTGTTTTAGTTAGGGTTTACTGCTGTGAACAGACACCATGACCAAAGCAACTTTTATAAGGACAACATTTAATTGGGGCTGGCTTACAGGTTCAGAGGTTGGGTCCATTATCATCAAGGTGAGAGCATGGAAGCATCCAGGCAGGCATGGTGCAGGAGGAGCTGAGAGCTCTTCATCTTCATCTGAAGGCTTCTAGCAGAATACTGACTTCCAGGCAGCTAGGATGGGGGTCTTAAGCCCATGCCTACAGTGACACACCTTCTCCAACAAGGCCACACCACCTAATAGTACCACTCCCTAGCACAGGCATATACAACCCAGCACAGGTGGTATCACATAGGATGACCAGAGTCCTAGGATTACAGGCATGTGCCACCATGCCCAATTTATGCAGTGCTGGAGCTCTAACCCAGGATTGTGCCTTGTAGGCAAGCACTGTACCAACTGAGCCAAATCTCCTGTTTCTCTTCCTTCCTTCCTTCCTTCCTTCCTTCCTTCCTTCCTTCCTTCCTTCCTTCCTTCCTTCCTCCCTTTCTTCCTTTTTTCCTTTCTTGCTTAGATATAACTTATTTATTTTCACTTTATATACATTGTTGTTTTGCCTGCATGTATGTCTGTCTGAGTGAGGGCATCCAATCCCCCAGAACTGGAGTTACAAACAGTTGTGAGCTGACATGTGGGTGCTGGGAATTGAATCTGGGTCCGCAGACAGAGTGACCAGTGGTCTTAAGTGCTGAGCCATCTTTCCAGTCCTTCCAGCCCCTCTTTTTCAAGTCTGCTAAAAATAAAGCTTTTTAAAAGCTTTGCTGTGATAAGTACTCATTCCATGTGCATGCATATGCTTGCACTGTCACATATAGAACGCACTGTCACATATAGAACACAGCCAGTTTTTTGTTCTATTCCTTATTGATGTTTTAAATTTCCATAATATATAAATGGCATAGTTTTTTTTTTTCATTTAACCAGCGTTATGCATATGGTTCTCAGGTATTCTGTTGGACAACCATCACCACTATCTACAAGGCTCCTTTTTTTTAAATAAAAATATAATTGACCTGATTGCTTATTACTTAAAATCCATGCAGTTAATGAAAGTGGTTTTCACTTGCCAAACGTTTCATTTTCAAGCCCTCCTGTAAATGACAAAGTTCACTGGCATCTGTTCTAACAAGCTTCCATCTCGGTGGGAATTGAAACAGGCATTTCCAGCTACTTTAGGAGGACTGCTCTCCATTTCAACCTGCTCGCAGCAACCCTGAGAGGGACCAACTGGCTGTCCACACCATACCTTTTGATCTTGCTTCTGTTCAAAAGCCTTCCCACAGGTTTGGGCAGTAAGGGACCAATGCAGATATGGATGCTTGGAGCCAACCATCAGACTGAGCTCGGGGACCCTGATGGGAGAGGTGGCATAAGGACTGGAGGAGCAGAGGGGGTTTGCGACCCTATAGGAAGAACAACATTGGTTGGTTGTACCACCCAGTGCTCCCAGGGACTAGACCACCAACCAAGGGGTGTACAGGGAAGGATCCATGACTCCAGATGCATATGAAGCAGAGGATATCCTTGCCTGACAGCAATGGGAGGGGAGGCCCTTGGTCCTGGGGAGGTTTGATGCCTCAGTGTGGTGGGCTGCTGGAGAAGCGGGGTGAGAGAGGGTGGGTGGGTGGGGAAGCACCCTCATAGAGGCAAAGGGCAGGGAGGAGATGGCAGATATGGAATGAAGTGGGGGTTTTGAATGGGTAACCAGGAAGTGAGATATTATTTGAAATGTAAATGAATGGAATGATTAATAAAAAATAAATAAAATAAAAAATAATAGAGAGTGAAAAAATAAATAAAAGCCTCCCCACAAAGCAACCTTTTGTGATATAGCTGAGATACAGGATATTTAAGCTCAGTATCAACATCCATTGGAGAGAGAAAGGGAAGCAAGAGGGAAGAGGTTAGAAGATATTATCAATAAATGTTAGCAGAAAAATTAAGTATCATCAAGAAGAGACCAGCACCACTGAGGCCAGAATCTCCTGGGAAGTGTTTCCTCAGGGTCAGCACATGGAACTTGTGATCCAGAGAGGCCTGAAGCCGTACTTTGGGATGGCAGCTAAACATGGTAATATTGGTTTGGAAGGCATGAAGGCGTCATGGAGAGCAGCTGGGCCTTGGCACCGTGGGAGGTCGGGAGAGGCCACTGGTGAATGTGCAACTTCAGTTGACGTGCAAGGCTCAGGACTGAAAGGCTCCTGGAGGGGACTGAAGCTCGGCTCCTTATGGCAGGGTCAGAGTCCCTGAAGAGAGAGAGCCCAGAAGAGGCTCCTATTGAAGGGCACCCCGGTTGCAGTGGAGACGGGAGCATTTGGGAGATACCAGTGTCACAAAATGACTGCCGAGGCCAGCAGCAGCTGTGGAGTGGACTTGCCTGAGCCTATGAGATAAACCGCATGAACTGTGGATAGCAGAGCCAGAGAAATGTCATTTAAGACCCTTTGGAGCCCAGAGAATTGTCAGCGAGTCACAGACTTGAAGATTCGAGCTCTGCATGGTTGGACTTCGGGTTATTGTTGTTGTTGTTATTGTTTTATTTGATTTGATTGTAGCTGTGTCCTGGTTATTTTCTCCCAGAGTAAGAAAGTATATAACTTAATTTCCATTTTACAGGAGACTACAGAAAAGACTTAGGAATTTTACAGAGACTCAAAAATTTTAAAGAGATTTTGAATATTTTAGAAGAAGTTTAGATAGTGTAGAGAAAGTTTGAAATTTTTAGATTAATTTTGAACTTTGAAAAAGACTTGGAATATTTTAAAGTCACTGAGCTTTTAAAGCATTTGAGTTTTTAAAGACTGGGATTTTTAAAGTTGGATGTTTTTATACTGTAATATTAACATGTCATCTTGGGGACACATAAGAAAGGAAAGGTTGTTGCTGAATGATGTTATGTTTGTGTGTCAGGTTGAGAAGGGGTCAATGGTGCTTAACACCAGCTAAGGTCATTGGGAAGAAGGAACCTCAACTGAGAAAATACCTCTACTAGATTGGCCCATGGGTGAGCCTGTGGTACATTTTCTTGATTGATGAATGATGAGGGAGGGCCCAGCCCATTGTAAGTTGTGCTACCACTGGGCAGGTGGTCCTCGATGGTATAAGAAAGCAGGCTAAGCAAGCCATGAGGAACAAGCCAGTAATTGAACCTCTCTATAGTCTTTGCATCAATTTCTTTCTCTAGGTTCCTGTCCTGACTTCCCTGGATGACAAATTACAAGCTATAAATCAAAAGAGACCCTTTCCTCCCCCTAGCTGCTTTTGGTTGTGGTGTTTTATCACAATAGATATGCTAAGACAATATATGAAATTCTTTTTAGGGGTGTGTGTGTGTGTGTGTGTGTGTGTGTGTGTGTGTGTGAAGAAGCCAGATGGTATTCTTTAGGTGCCATCTATCTAACTAGTTTGTCGAAACAATGTCTTTCACTGACCTTGAACTCAACAAGTGTGCTAAGCTGGCTGGCAGGTCTGTCTCCTGCTCCCCAGTGCTGGTTGCTGCAAGCACTTGTTTCTATGTTTGGTTTCTTATAGGAGTCTGAGATTCCTCTCAGGCTTACTGAGCCATCCCTCTAGCCCCAGGCTTGTTCCTTTGGAACACAGAGAAAGCAAGGATAAGAGAGGAGAAATTTTGAACTGAGGTCCTAGCTCTGTGGAAACATTCGGAATCTGGGATGACCCTATAATTTTGTTTTGAGGTCCACTGAAAGGGCTCATTCCAGGGAAGGAAAATTGTCACCTCCAGCCAAAGCATCTCCAAAGGCTGCCTATGACATCGTCCTAGCAACTTTTCACTGTCAACTTGACATTGTCTAGTGTCTAGAAGGCAGTAACAGTTGAGGAATTGCTCAGATCAGATTGCCTTGTGAGAATGTCTGTGGGGGCCCTCTTGATCATTCATTGATGTAGGAGGGCTCAGCCCACTGTCAGTGGCACCATTCCCTTAGCAGTTGGTCCTCAGCTGTACAAGAAAGCTAGCTGAATTTAAGCCACCCTGTAAGACAACAGTGTTTCTTCATGATTTCTGCTTGAATTCCTGCCCTGACTTCCCTCGATGATAACTTATAATCTGTGAGCTGAGATAAACCCTTTCCTATCCCAGGTTACCTTTGGTCCCAGCATTTTGTCACAGAAACAGAAATGAAGCAAGGACAGATGTCTTCTAGGAACACATGTGAAAAGTTATAAGAGAAGTGGAATTCATTTCCCACTCCCAGAAGAGTATCAGGCCATGATGGGCACAGCACCCACCACCACACAGGAAGTGGTGAAACCAGGAACAAATGGTAGGCTTTCAGGTTTTTCACAAGGAAGGAGGTTTTGAAATAAGGCATGAGATAAAAAGTAATTTCTTCATGACCGTGTGCGTAGTTTCAAAAGGCTGCTACATGGCCCTATCTCCTGAAGATAGCAGTTTGCACAGACTGTACCTGAGTGGTCAACTGAAGGAAAAGATAAAGAGATTGCTGTGAGTCATGAGTTGTGGCTAGGGAGATGGTTCCGTTGGGAAAGTGCTTGCTGTCGAGGCAGATCCTTGGCACCTGTACACAAACTGTGAGCATGGCGCCCTGAGTCTGAGGGGTGGAAACGGACAAGCAGATCCCTGGAACTCAGAGTCTATTCAAATCAATGAGCTCCAGGTTTAGTAAGTGACCCTGACTGCAAAACAATGTTGACAAATACTGACAAAGATAACCAGTGTCAACCTCTGGCCTCTAGACATGCTCTCCACACGCATACACATGAACATGTATGCAAACCTACATTAAACACACACACATACACACACATATACACACATTCACACACATACATACACACAGGCACACATGCACCCACATACACATTCACAGAAAGAGAGAGAGAGAGAGAGACCCACTTGTAAACAGCTAAAAAAAATACTGAAAATGGAGCAAAAAAGATGACCCAGAGGCCCGGGGTTCACTTCCCAGCACCCATGGAGCTACTCACAACCATCTGTAATTCCAGTTCTAGGGGATCTGACACCTCTTCTGACTTCTTTGGGTACCAGACATGCACATGGTACACATACATGCTATTCAGGTAAAATACTCATATATGTAAAATGAAAATTCATTACTAAAATTTAGTAGTTTTCCTCACTTGTTAGAATCAAGGCTCGTGTACTATTTTGCACATGTAGACACATACCAAAGTGTGTTTCAGAGACAATTGGAGCCCACGAACAGACTGGAGACTTACTTGTTACCCTGACATGCACCATCCAGCTGCCCCTTATTGCAGTATGAAGGCCCAGCCACAGATCCACCTCCAGATTCTGGATCTGTATGTGATTAGGCTTTACCAGAACCAAATACAGCTGCCTGTCCCTGCTCCTTCATAACTGTGAGGTGTGACTTTCTAATGAAATAATAGGAAAAGAAAGCATACCCAAAAGAGGGAAAGAAACAGAGAGAGAAATTGATGATGCAGATATGTGACTCAAGGAGGTGATTGGAAAAGATTACCAGGAGCCAGGCTGCAAGTCCTGGAAGCAATGAGACAATTGTCACTTTGAAGTTTTAAATTATCTGGTGTGTGTGTGTGTGTGTGTGTGTGTGTGTGTGTGTGCACACGTGCGCACATGCGCACACTCACAGGCATGAGGGCATGTGTGTATGTATACACAGGTACATACACACACACATACACACACACACACACACACACACACACACACACACACACACTCCATGGCATGTGCTTGGAAGTCAGAAGACAATTCCAGGGAATCAGTTCTCTTCTTTCACTATATGGAGCTGTGGAATCAATCTCAGGTGGACAGGCTTGGTAGTAAGTACCCTTTAACCAATAACCCACCCTGCCGAAGCCCAGTAACTTAATGTTTTATTATTATATTTTATCTCCCTTTTTAAAGTTTATTTTCATTCTTATCTGGGTACTTTATATAGTATAAGGGATACAATTTTATAATCAATTTGTTATTACTAACCTAAATTGTTGGTGGAGGTTCTACCATCATACACACACACCCCTCCACACGTTATTAGTTATTAGTTCCTTCATATATTGAAGCTGTACATAAGAGATGTGTTTTCGACTTTATAATATAGATCCCATTGTTGAAAATCGAGTTTTAAGGCCACAGCACTACACTGCCTGATGCTTTAGCACCGGGCTATAAAGCTATTCTATTACTCTGTCCATTCCTATCCGCTTGCCTCATTCAGTGGCCTCTGTAACTCTATGTTGTTTCCATGGTACACACTTTCGCTTGTTGGGCAGCTGGTCTAACTGAACTGCTGAGCTCTGGTTTAAGTAAGAACCCGTGTCTCAGAATCTCAGTGTAGAAAAGCAATTTAGGAAGACTTGTGATATCAACACACCTGCACACACACACACACACACACACACACACACACACACACACACGTATTCAAATAAGAGACACATTGGGTCTGTACTTACTCATGAAACCACATGTATCATATGAAAAGACAGGCATATTAATGAGTTTGCTTTTTTAAATCTGTTTGGCAGGTTAAATAGAGTCTGCAAATACAACATATAATGTGTAAAGTAATATTCTGGAGGAGTCTTAGGGTATAGGTTCAGAGCTCCAGCAATGGTTTCATGAGAAACCTGCATGCTGTACAAGCACAAGGACTGAGGTCAGATCCCCAGCACTTATTGTAAAGTGTTTGAACCTTTTAATCACAGCAGTGGGAAGATAGAGATGGGAGGGTGCTTGGAGCCTACTGGCCAGCCTAGTTGACTTCGTGAGGTCCAGGTGCCAGCGAGAATCCCTGTCTCAAAAGACAAGGCGGATAGTCCTGAGAAATGATGTCTGAGGCTGACTGCTGGCAAGCCTGTGGCATGTGTGTATGCGTGCCATACACCTGTGCCTGCAGATACATGACAGGGGAAAAAACAGCCCAGAACCCAACAAAGTGATAGCCGCAAGAGCCACCTTTCATTTCCAAAGGGACACAGGAAAGCAGTCTCGGAGAAGGTGTGGCTGGGAACTTGTCCGATCAATCCTACGGTGCTTTATATACCCTTCATATTTTAAAAACCCTCCTTCCAAATACCGCACTAGCACAGCCTGAATCAGTGCTTTGTACAATGTACGTACCTGATGCTCATTAAGAACCCCTTTGTTCTGCTCTCCTCCCCCACCTCTCCCTCCCCACCCCTGTGCTTCACAGCTCCACTTACTATCTGCTCTTACCCAGGCATTTTTCAACAATCTCTTCATGCTCTTCCCTACACATTTCTTAAAAGCTAGCTGTTCCATTGTTACCATCCCGAGGGACTATTGACCAGGTCGGGTTTGCATTTATGAGCCTATAGCTGGAGCTGGCACAGCCCTTACCGCAATTAATAGTTCTTGGAAGAATTTGCCTTCTTAGCACTTTATAAATGGCTTCATACATCTAAGGGCAAGGCAGGTTTTAATTAGTGTCAGTAATAGCTAACTAATCAGAGAGAAATTAAATGACTGCCCCAGTAGAAGCGAGGAATATATAATGAATGGTGTTAGAGTCCTCACAGGTTCAAGGTGGAAGAGGCTGCTGCTTGTTTTTAGAGTAGTATAAGTCGTCTTCTGCTAACACTGCCCAGAGTTACTGACAGCTGGCAGACTCGGTTCCTACACGCAAAATATCATTTTGAAACACCCGGTGCTTCCTTCCTCCCACCCCCACCCCCATGCCAGGTTTTCTCCTCTAATTTTAATTATGGTCACTTTATGTACCGCTCAGAGCCATCGTTCACAGTTTGCTGGATGTGCGCCTGCATAATCCTTTGGTATCTTTGGATTACTATCCACAAGCAAGTTTCCCCAGCTTTCTTTGTAAGAATGGGCTCCATGCCAAGAAAGCACTCATCCCTGCTTAGGCCCACCTGGTCCTTCCCTGTCAGAGCCTCCCTTTCCCAAGCCCCCCACAACCCCGCTCCATTCCACAGGCTCGATGTTCTGAATGTTTGCACAACCATCTCGGCAATAGTCTTTGCTTCATAGAATAGCCAACACCCACAAGAGTCTATTCAAAGTTCGTATGTAAGGAAAGGTGATCCAGAGGGCCAATAAGATGGCTCAGCTTGTTAGGGAGCTTGCTGCCAAGTTTAATTCCCAGAACCACATAGTGGAAAGAGAGAACCAATACAAATGAATTGCCCTCTAACTTCAGCATGGTGCACTGTGGCTTGCCTGTACACACACACACACACACACACACACACACACTAAATTAAAATGTAAGAAAAAAGAGCGATAGAAAATAGGAGGTCCTTTATTATACTCAGTTTCCTTTAATATCATCCAGTAATATACAGTGCATATTTTACAAAATACGCATATATGTAGTATATAAAATAAATGTTTTTAAAAATGTTTAACTAATAGCCAAAGTCAAATCAGAGGATTAAGAGGGGAACAGAATACCTGCAAAGATTAATGTCACTCCTCAGGCAGCTGAAGTTGGAAGGCCAGTTGAAAAGCTTCCTTGGAATACTTTAAACCCTTCCTGTACTCCACACCAATTACAGCTTTAACCCATTAAAAATGCTCACGGCCATTTACTGCCTGATTCTTTTCTCAATCCCTTCTTGGATTTCAAAGGGCTCTTTGTGACTGGGAAACAGAACAAGGCATTTGAGCTACACACACACACACACACACACACACACACACACACACACACCTGTCAGTCATGTCTAATGCTCAGAGTGTGTGTAAGCTCCCTCTTAGGGCCGGGACAGTAGTACCTTGCCACTTCGTCTCCAATTTTAATCCTTTCTCAGCTTGATTTTAACAAGTGTAAGCAGTCAGTCAAGGAAGCTGGATTGTTCAAGTAGTCCCTCTCAGATCAGACAGACCCAAGGGACTTAAGGACCAAAGGCTCACATCGATTGCCTGGGCAACTCCCCAGAATTCATCTTGCACATTAATCTGTTTTAAATTATTATGAAAATAAGAGCTTCCAATGTACCTTTTCCACTTTTGCACAAACCACACAGGAGCTAGATGAATAAAGCATTTGAGAAGAGTATGTGCTTAGGAGCAAAGTCCTGAGTGGATTTTTCTGTGATGCTCTTCTTTATCCATGGGAGGTATTCCCAAGATGCTCAGCGGATACCTGAAATGGGGCATGTTATCAATAAACAAGAAAGCTTGTAGGTCAGGCAAGCATGGCAGTGCTCTCTATAGAATGCATTCTGGGTCCTCTCACCCATCTCTCATCTCCCTCACCCCTCCTGTCAACATCCTTCCATGCCTACCCTTTTGTTGTTATTATTAGGAGTCTAAGACCATATAGTGTGGGCTGGTCTTGAATTCCCTGTGTATTCAAAGATGACCTTGAAGCCCCTGAACCGGCTGCTTCTACCATTCAAGTGCCGGGATGACAGATATATGCCACAAGGCCCAATCTTAATTTGGGGGTTTGTTTCTGAGACCTCAGGGGCTCTTTGCGATGTGAGCCGTTACTTCAGTTCTACCACATGGAGCTCAAGTTGCTCCGCCTCTCCCTTGTCTTAGTCTCAGTTCTTCCTGTGCACTTCAGTGGGGCCGATCCTGCCTGACACTTCCAAGGGAGTAGCGTTTTATTGCGATTAAATTGAGATGGTGTCCTGTCTCTTCATCAGCTTCTTCAGCCTGGCTGGCAGTATGACAACCGCATCTTCATAAGCAGATACTTCTCTCCAGTGATATAAATAGGTATGAAGGCACACACACACACACACACACACACACACACACACACACAGAGAGAGAGAGAGAGAGAGAGAGAGAGAGAGAATCTCGTATAGCCCAGGCTGGCTTTGAACTTGCTATATACCTGAGATGATCTTGAAGCTCCGATCCTGTTGCCTCCACCTCCAGGGTACTGGGATGGCAGGCATGTACCACCATGCCCTGTTTATCTGGTGCTGAGGATGGAACTTGGGGCCAGGTAAGCTCTGTAACTACACCTGCAGCCCTCTCTAGTAAGTTTTATATTTTTTGGTCCAAACACTGAGTCTGAGTAATCACCCCCCCCCCCATTGTAGTAAGAACCATGATGCCATTCATTTCAAGGGCCCCCTTCCTCAAGTCTTCATCTACACTTAATACTTTCTGGAATAACACATTGCTGTCAATCATAAGGCATTTTCTATTCATGCCTTCCTCTAGCAAGTTAATGTCCCTCTGAAGCACTCATTAAGCACTTACAGATGTAATTTTTTGCAGCTTGAAGGATGACAGCCAAAGTAGCAGATTTCTTTCTCCTTTGCAGTTCCACAGGTAGAGAGGGAACCTGTCCTTGCTGTAGGATCTAGCCAGCTCAGCATATGATCTTTGTGGGGGTTTTTTTTGTTTTTGTTTTTGTTTTTGAAGACAGGGTTTCTCTGTGTAGCCCTGGCTGTCCCGGAACTCACTTTGTAGACCAGGCTGGCCTCGAACTCAGAAATCCACCTGCCTCTGCCTCCCAAGTGCTGGGATTAAAGGCGTGTGCCACCCCGCCCGGCTCAGCATATGATCTTTTTCTTCACTTATGAAGCCAGGATCTTGAAGGAAGCACTTTACAGTTTCTTTCTCTGTTCTATTCCATTCCTAGCAGTGCTATCTTTCCTTTGGGGGTCTCTGTTGATGACATCGGGGTCACTGAAGTGCTGTGAGACGGTGACAGTACACCTGTCATGGCCTCATGAGAGTACACCAAAACAGCCCTGTCTTTGTTTTTCTTGCGATTTCTGTGACAAAATACTCTGACAAAAGCAACTTCCAGGGGCAAAGTGGGTATTTGGGCTTACAATTCCCAGTTACCATGTGTCATGTCAGGGAGTCAATGATCAAGCGCTTGAAGCATCTGCTCACATCACATCCATAGTCAGAAGCAAGCAAAGAACGCTTGCCCGCCGCTGGTCAGACCTCTGGCTTCACCTACACAGTCCAGGACCTCATGCTCAGAAAGTGATTTGGCCCCTAATTAAGGCAAGTTTTCCCTTTTTAGTTAAGATAATAAATATAATGCCTTATAAGCATGTCCAAAGACTAGTCTCTCAGGTGACTATAGATTTTTGTCAGCTTGGCTATAAATCTTCACCCTCTTAGTGCCTGAGTGAGCAGAGCAAGTCTTCCTTACTGTTCCATTGCTGTGAAGAGATACTATGACCAAGGCAACTTACAAAAGAAAGCTCTTCATCTGGATATTTATGGTTCCAGATGGTTAGAGTCTATGATCATCATGGCAGCAGGCCAGCAAGCATGGCACTGGAGCAGTAGCTGAAAGCTTTACATCTTGAGACAACCATGAGGCAGATAAAATGAGAGCTAACTGGGAACTCTGTGGGCTTTTGTAACCCCAAAGCCCTTCTGCAGTGACACACCTCTTCCGACAGGGAAAATTCCAGAAATTAACAATTAATCTGTTGGGGTTTTTTTGTTGTTGTTTTGTTCTGAAGCAGTGTGGCGAAATCTCATATCGTTGTGGCCACAATTCTATTCTGAGAGAGAATGGACTGAAGACTTGAGGGGATGGAAGAAATATTCTAATTTCTAAAGAGAGACACTTGTGCCCCTAATGCTGATATTGGACGTCCTAAAAACAAGGGAGCTGAGGTCCAGTGGCCTTCTTGCCAGATGAACACACACACACACACACATACACACACACACACCTCACCTTTGAGACCAGGTAATCTGTCTCATACACACACACACACACACACACACACCTCACCCCTGCCAAATCTGCTTTGTCTCATGGCTTTCTCTAAGTCTGGGCTGGAGATGCAGCTCTATTGGTAGAGTGATTGGCTACCACAGGAAAAGCACTGGGTTCTATCCCCAGCACGTCATGAAACAGGTGTGGTGGCACACACCTATTATCCCAACATTCGGGAAGTAGAGTCAGGAAGAGCAGGGCTGAAATACTAAAAAGTGGCAGAGCTGGTGTTCACCTTTCTAGTGTTTCCGGGGAAACAGGAAGTAGCATCCAAATTCAACCATGAGGAAGGGTTGTCCTCAGCAGCCTCCATGGCTGTTTATTGCCTTAACAGGACCGTCTCCTCACCGGGAGGTAATAGGAGAGGTGGTGCTCAAAGAGCCTTGCTTGTATCCCTTGGGTCTTTCCACCTTTGTAGAAAACAGAGGTCAAAGGTCTTGTAACCCATTCTCAGAAGCTGTCGTCCTCCTCACAGGCAAAATCACGGCTCCCCTGCTTCACGTAAACATGGACCTTTGAGAAAAGTTAGAAAATGCCAGGGTGTGCCTGTGTCTCCCTGAATAGAGTATTTGTTTAGCATTCACAATGCCCCTGGGTTCCACTCCAAGAACTAAATAAACTGGGCATGGTGGCACGTGCCTTTAATCATAACATTCATGGGGTGGAGACTCGAGGATCAGAAGTTCAAGGTCGTGTTTGGCTCCCTAGTGAGCTTGAAGACAGTCTGAGCTATAGGACACTGGATCTCAAAAAGAAAGAGGAGTGGGGCAGGGAGAGGAACAGCCTCCGCCACATCACTTGGCAAGTTGAACAATATATCTTATTTTAAATATATATTCCCAAAGACAAAGGCCCATATTTTTTATGAAGCATGGAGAGAGCTACACCTAACACGTGTGTATCCTGATAAGAAATGAGCTCAGTTTCCATCCATGGAGCTCTGCGTGGCTTGGTTCATATACACACTCCCAAGTTTCACTTTGCATTTCTAGGCTCATCAAACCCTCAGGTCCACGGTTGAAAGTCAAAGTGAAACCCCCTGTAAAGAAAACCACACTGATTTTACCTGCTCTAAGGAGACTACTTTGTGAGACTCTGAGCATTAAATCAGATCACTCCACACTCACCTTTGGGGTGTATAAAATACCTCCAGGAAAATCTCAGCAACCGTGACTTGCCTCAGAAATGTTCACTGACAGAAGGACTTTACATAGCTAAAAATGCTTTTGAAAGGCTCCTTGCTGAAAATCTAGGGAGGAAGCTCTATTGTTGGGTGCTTGGGTTTCATGCCCATGAACCAGCATTCTGGCACACACCTACAGTCTCAGCACTTTAGGAGGTAGAAGCAGGGGGATTAGATACATAGCAAGTTCTAGTCCAGCCTGTGATCCATGAGACCTTATAGGTCAATAGTTTCCAACCTTTTTAATGCTTCCACCCTTCCTCGTGTGGTGCTGACCCCAATCATAAAATTATTTCATTTCCACTTCATAACTGTAATTTTGCTACTGTTAGGAATTGTAATGTAAATATTTGATATGCAGGATATCTGGTATCTGGTATGCAACTCCTAAAGGGGTCATGACCCCCTAGTCTGTTGTTGTAGGTGCTTAAGAAAAGCCTGAATAACTGAATCCCTGAAAAAAAAAAGTCAAAAGTAAATATGCAGATTTCTCTATTATTTACAAAGTAGTAGAGAATAGTAATATGGTAACACTGCCAATAAGAGAAAAAAAAAGAAAGAGAAACAGTTTAAAGAATCAGAATAGACAAAGAATTTGGAGGGGGCAGAGATAAAAAAAATAGAGTTCTCTCTCACTTGTTACTGGAAATGATCAAATATTCAACTGTTAACAATTACAAGTCTCATTTGAAATGCTGGCTTGAAATGTTTACATCAGTCTCAGGGCCACATTGGTCTACCCTTAGCCTGAAATTCCTCCGTTCCCTTCATCAAAAGCCCACGTCATCACACCAGGCCTGCATTCTTTCTGGGTCTTTCAGTTGTTTACCCTGAAGGAGTAGGACCTGAGCCAGCCCCAGCCCAGGTTCTAGGAAGAAAAGAGCCAAGATGCTGGAAATGTACAAATAGCTCAGAAGGACTGGCAACATCAAGCATCAAGGTCAGGGTGGCACAGTTAGAGCAAGATCAGGTGGGAACTGGTCAGGCAGGAAGGTTGGGGATGAAGAGGGGAGTTGCCAGGGAATAGGGTGTTCCCCGTGGTCTGCTCTCCCTACCCTCTTCTGCGCATACCATTTATGCAGGTGAATTTTACACTGCCATTGCAGAACGTAATCAAGATAAGCCTCAAAGTCAAAACCCAGGATGCTGAAAGGGCCCTTGGGTGCAGCAGGAGCAAATGATGCTTCACCATCGTCTTTTTAAAAGAAAATATAAACACAGATTTTAGTCTCCTGGACTTCACTGATTAAATCAGAAAGCTTCAGCAGGGTGTGGTGGTACATGTCTACAATCCAAGCATTCAGGGGTTCAAGTCCAGCCTGGGCCTCATCTCAAAAATAAATAAATAAATAAATAAATAATTAAATAAATAAATAAATAAATAAATAAAATAAAGACTGCCTCAAGAAAGAATTCCACAGGGATGAAGGTGAAGACCTGCCTTACTCCACTGTGCCATTACCTGTTATTGGCCTCAACTGGTAGCCATTGCTTGGGGTCTCTCCCTGCCCCTGGGCCCGAATAGTCCATAGAATATTTAGTTGGATGTTTACATGGAAAAAATATTCCGACTACTTAAAATGTTAATTTCTGTTCCTTGGTATCAAACCCAGGGTCTTATCAGGAACAGTAGATATGCACAACCACTGAGCTACATTGCAGTGCTCATGTGATACATGTGTGTGCGAGTGCACATGCGCGTGTGTGTGTGTGTGTGTGTGTGTGTGTGTGTGTGTGTGTGTGCGTGTGCATGTGTGTATTCATGTGTGTACAGATGCCCATGTGTGTGCCTGTGCTTGCACGCTTGGGCTGGCCAAAGGTCAACCTCAGATGCCATTTCTCTGAAGCCATCCACCTTGTCTGCAGACATCAGATCTCTCATCCCAGGGATCTGGAGTTTGCTAAAGAGCCTGGATGGCCAGCAAACCCCAGGGGCCCAGGGGCCCAGCTCCCTGGCACTGGGATTACAAACATATAAGCATATGCCACCACACATAGCTTTTTAGGTTGGTTCTCGGGCTCAAACTCAAGCCCTACTGTTTGCAGGACAAGCACTTTGCTCTGTGAGTCAGCCACTCCCCAGATCCCCATGTGACACTTTCAATCCGGATGGTTTCAGATACATTAGAGGCATTTGTCCCCAGGGTGACTACATCTCTTCAGTCTTCAGGAAGCCCTCGGGGTGTCACTGGTGCTCAGTGTGCCTTCCGTCCCTAGAATGCAAGGAGGTGCTTCTTTTTCTGGAACTCTCTAAGGCATCTTCCGGGCACTCCATTTTCCCGCCCTTTTTCCTGTTTAGCAAAGTCATCTCATTTTTTTTTGCCTCCAAAGATATAACACTCACATTTTCAAGCTGCAAAGAAACCGTTGAAAATTAAACCACAAAACAGCATTTTAATGAGAACATTATTACCTAACACCCCACTGTGGTTTTAGGTGGCCTCATGCCAACCTTCCAAACTGCTGTAAGAATCCAGAAGTCCAGAGTTGAGAGGGAGGGAGAGGGAGAGGGAGGAAAGGGGCAGGGAGAGAACATGAGAAGTTATATCCCCTTAGTGAAGGTAGCTTTCTTGGATGGCTTCCAGATAGATCTTTCTAGAAGGTTAGAGGTTATTATTGGTGCCTCTAGTTGAAGACAACTTTCTTCCTGTTTTGAAGTTTGAAAGAGAAAGAAAGGGGGGGGCCACCCTTGAATTAGTACATGATGTCCTCAAACGCAATGTTTTCAACTCTGAAGTGGCTATACCCTGCGCTGTCTATCTGCCTCATCACTTGCCCTCTGCATACCCAATTGCTATTTCTGTAACCTAGGCTACAAGACCACAAGTGTCTGTGTGCAAGGTGAAAACTCAAACAGAACAAAGCCAAAGTAGGTGCTGGTCCTCCTCCTCAGTTGGCAACTGAGCGCCAGTTCAGTTCTGGGCACTGTGAAGAGAACTGAGGGGCTGGGGCTTCTCACAGAGGGTCATTTCTTAAAGACCACCTTGCCTTGGCCTCCAGCTAGCCCAGCAATTAGGCACTGAGGGCTGTGGTTTCATTTCCACATTGGGTTTCCTGACTTAACCCTTGAACCACCCTCTGCTAACATCTTCCCACACATTCAGTGGCAGCCAGATGGCCCTCAGAGGCAGCAGGGGAAAGGGACGGGTGGGGTGGGATTGACAGACTGGTAGATACTGCAGTGCAATCACCTCCATCCCACACATGTGCAAGTCAAGGTCAGCAGGTTCGAGGTTCACCCAAAATTACACAGCAACCAAGTAGCAGAGACAGAAACCCAGATCCGCCACACCTATGCTCCCCTCAGTAACACACTCACTAAATGACTTCTGCATACCCACAGAGTGATCGGGAAGAACGGACTCTTCTTCACTGCTACCCTTCTTGGACAAGTCTTCTTTGCTGAACCATATGAACAAGGCTAGTAGAGAAGTATGCCAGACTCTGCTGCCAAGGAGTTACATTCATCATCATGGTTTTGAGAATCTATATCAATGTTTCATGGAACCAGGCTGGCCTCGAACTCCCTACATAGCCAAGGACTAGCCTTGAGCTCCTGAACCTACTGCCTCAACCTCCAGAATTCTGGGATCACGGGCATGCACCACCACACCACAACCCAACTCTATGCAGTGCTGGGGATCCAAGCCAGGGTTTCATGTGTGCTAGACAAGCTCTCTAACAGCTGAACTATGTCTCCGCTCACAAGGAGTTGCACTATTAAAGGTCACAAAACCGTGAACGCTTTCAGCATAGAAACGGGACAAGCTCATGCAAAGCAGAATCCAAGAAAAGTGCTTACTAGCATGACGCAATGAAGAGTAAGCTCTTGGGCCATGGAGTTGGTACACTGGGCCCATGGCCTGCTGCTACACAACAGATGGATCTGACCGAGACTCTTGGCACCCATGGAAAAAACAGGGCTGGTCTATGATTGCTGGAACTCATTATCCAGCCAGTCTTAGCCATTATAATAATGTCAGTAAAAGACCTTATAGAAGAAGAAGAAGAAGAAGAAGAAGAAGAAGAAGAAGAAGAAGAAGAAGAAGAAGAAGAAGAAGAAAGAAGAAAGAAGAGGAGGAGGAGGGACAAGGAGGAGAAGGAGAAGGGGAAGAGGGGAGGAGGAGGGGGGAAGAGGAGAGGGAGGAGGAGAGGGAGGAGGAGAGGGAGGAGGAGAGGGGCAGGAGAAGGGGGAAGAGGAGAGGGAGGAGGAGAGGGACAGGAGGAGGGAGGAGGAGGAGAGGAGAAGGAGGAGGAGGAATGGGGGAAGATTGAAAGCTATTGAGGAAAATGTCCAATGTAACGGACTTCTGGCCTCCATGCCCTTACTCATGTACACATGTATTTATCGACACATACAAGCACATGCCTGTAAGAATACACACACCATCGGGCGTGGTGGCGCACGCCTTTTAATCCCAGCACTTGGGAGGCAGAGGCAGGTGGATTTCTGAGTTCAAGGCCAGCCTGGTCTACAGAGTGAGTTCCAGGACAGCCAGGGCTACACAGAGAAACCCTGTCTCAAAAACCAAAGAAACACAAAAAGAATGCACACACCATCATCTCACACATAAGTACAAAAATGTAAATTCTCTCTGCTTTTACTTCTATCAACTGGTTAGCCCTTTTCTCATCTGCTCTTGGTTTTGAGTTTGCCTCTTTCAGGCAGCCTTCTCAGTTTGGCCCAGATTGGCTCGGATTACTTGGCGGTGTGCCTGTAAACTTGACTGGATGCCCACCAGCTCCAGGGAGACAGGTCCTAGTCTGCCTTGTCTATTGCTGTATCCCCTTGCCTGGAGCCTGGAACTCGGTTGGTGTACAATGAATGTTTGCAGAAGGAAGTTGTGAATGTCTGCCAGGAAGCTTTATCCAGGACCTGTCAGAGAGATGTAGTCTAGACAGGAACAAGTTCCATCAATACCGAAAGTCATCCAGAAATGGGTGGTTAATGTCTACACACACCACAGAAAAGTACCACACTATGCACTAGTGAAAGAGCAGTGAAGGCACCATTGTTGTAGAAGTCTACATGAAAGGAAAAGAAACGCGGAGTTTCTATCAGCTACTTCAGGTGAGGGAGGCTTTGTACCACTGGGTCTCCTCGGAAGACAGTAGCATCAAAATAAAGATGGCTTCTGAGTGTGCGCCACCACACACAGCTCTAGAAGGGAGGTGCTCAAAAAGAAGTGGAGCTGGAGTGGTCAGACAGCAAAGTGGTACCCCAAAAACCACATAAAAATGGCAATATATGCTTCTAATCTATATACTGAGGAGGTGGAGGCAAATAGGTATCTGGGGCTCATTGAACAGACAACCTGGCCCCAGGCAGTGACTCCAGATCCCACTGAGAGCCAGTCACAGAAAACGAAGTGGGTGGCTCCTAAGGCACCCAAATTTGATACCTGGTATCTATATATATATATGTGTGCCCACAGACAGATAGACAGACACACACACACACACACACACAAAGAAAGAGAGGGAAGGAAGGAAGGAAGGAAGGAAGGAAGGAAGGAAGGAAGGAAGGAAGGAAGGAAGGAAGGAAGGCAGGCAGGCAGAGATGGGAAGGGGAATTAAGAGAGAAAATCCAAGTCTGAGAAGCCAGTAGGTTTTGTAATCAGATTCTGGGAAGCCTTTTTTCTGCTTGTCAGATTGCCTGCAGTAGCCAAATCCCCGCCCCCAGCTTCAGACTGTTGACTTTCAGACCTGAAAGCCCAGGTTGAGTTTCACCTTGGGAAAATGCAAAGCTGTCAGCTGCAGTGAAGTAAAAAGCTGTCATATCCAACAGAGATTTCTCTGAACCAGCCCAGGAAGGGGTTCTGAGAGGGCCACGGATGCATACCAACCACGGAGCAGGGGGAGCATTTAATGTGGTGAATCTGTGACTCCGGAAACCCGTTTTCTATGGAGAGGATGCTCGCTATGACTCCTGTGTGTGTGTTGCCTTTACAAACAAATGAGTATCATCTTTCCTTTCACATCACCTGGTAGGCATTTACCAAAACAGAGAGAGAGAGAGAGAGAGAGAGAGAGAGAAGGGGGGACTGTAGCCTCAAATTGTGAGCCCTCACACTGGACAGCTCATAACCACCTGTAATTATGGCTCAAGAGCACCCAATACTTTTTTCTGGCATGCACACATACACACACACAAATTAAATCTTTAAAAAATTAAGTAAATAAATTTTTAAAATGTAAGCATATGAAAATATTCATATATACATATACAAGTAAAATAAGTAAATAAATAAAAAGTTTGAAGGTATAGAAGTAGTCATATGCCGGGCGTGGTGGCACATGCCTTTAATCCCAGCACTCAAGAGGCAGAGGCAGGCGGATTTCTGAGTTTGAGGCCAGCCTGGTCTACAGAGTGAGTTCCAGGACAGCCAGGGCTATACAGAGAAACCCTGTCTCGAAAAACAAAACAAAATAAAACAAAACCAAAAAAGTAGTCATATGCATATATATGTTTATATATTCAGGTATGGTATGAAAACACATTTATGATCCTAGCACAGAGGATCCCTGGGGCTCACTGACCAGCCGGCCTAGCCAAAATGCTGAGCTCCCAGTTTAGAGACCTTGCCTCCAAATGAAAGGCAAGAGAAAGAGCTCAGTGGATATGAAGCAAAGAGGACCTGAGTTCAAATCCTCAAGGACCCACATAAAAGCTAGGCATGACCAGGCGTTCCTGCAAGTTCACTGTTGAAGAGCACTAACAAGTGGATCCAGGTGATTGCTGGCCTTCAGCCTAGCCAGAGAGG
Source organism: Mus minutoides (assembly GCA_902729485.2). Lineage (NCBI taxonomy): Eukaryota > Metazoa > Chordata > Mammalia > Rodentia > Muridae > Mus > Mus minutoides. The sequence continues at coordinate 96,954 of LR753520.1, read as the reverse complement.
CGACCTTGGGTTCGGAGGGGAGCCTGGCCTCACAGTAGTAAGGAGGCCGAAATAGAGGACGGCACCTGACAGCCTTCTCTGGTCAACACACCACACACACACACACACACACACACACACACTTTCTCTCTCTCTCACACACACACACCACACACGTACACCCATAAAACACACACTTCACACATACACCACACATATACCAGACACATAAAACACACACACCACACATACTCACTCACACACATACACTATACACACATATACCACACACACACAAACTAGACACATACGACACACACTCACACACATACTCCACACACACTCTTTCTCTCTCTCTCTCACACACACACACACCACACATGTACACCCATAAAACACACATCTCACACATATGCCAAACACATAAAACACACATACCACACACACTCACTCACACATATACACTATACACACACAAACTAGACACATACAACACACACACACACATACTCCACACTCACATATATCATACACTGCACACATATACACCATACACACCTCACACACTCACACCACACACATATATACACACCATGCACATCCTACACACACATACATACCACACACACCACACCATACACACACCACACACACAAATACAACACATACTATACACATACACCACAAACAATATGCATATACATATTATACACACATATACCACACACACCACACACACATACTATACACGTACCACACATACCACACATACACATACACACTATACATGCACATATGCCACACACACATACAGACCACCCAAATACACACTATATACTACACACAAATGTACCCATAAAATTCACACCACACGTATACACATACAACACACACATACACACACTACACACACATACTACATGCATACATATACTATATACACACATTATGCACATATAAAACACGCACACACACACAAATGAAGTTACTGAAGACACCCAACATCAACCTCTGGCTTCAACAAGCCTTTGAGACTGGGACCATCCTTCTCTTGAGATGCACATGAAAGTGAGTAGAAAATCAAGCAGCACAAATCCCAGTGACCTGCAAGATCCCTGTGAGCAGAAGAGCTCCTCCTAGCCAGATAGATGCACACTCCACAGGATACAGGCAGGATTCAAGATGGCCACGACCCAACCCTGGAGCAGCTGTGAGAAATGAAAAGTGCTGTCTTTTGCCTACTGGGGACTTCCATGGCACCCACCTGCTGTGGGGTACAGTTAGAGCATGAAACATCTGACTCCCCAGGGTCTCTGTGCCTTCACTTAAAGAATGAGATAAGGGCTGAGAAGAACGGTGTAGTCAGGAAAATGCTTTCTGTAAGCATGGAGACCTGAGTTCCATCTCCCCAGCACCCACCATAAAAAACTTAAGCATGGTGGGACAAGCTTACAACCCCACTTCTGGGGAGGCAGAGACAAGCAGATCCCTGGAGATCACTGACCAAGCAGCTTAATCTGATGGGTGAGCTCAAAGCCAATGATAGGCCCCCGTCTCAAAAAATAAGATGGTTAGCATTCTTAAGGAACAATACTGGAGATTGTCTTCTGTCCTTCAAACACATGTGTGACATACCTATGTAGACATGCACACATAAATGTCCATACCCACACACAGATGAACATGTACACATACAACATAATGATAATAGAAAATGTTAGCATTGGGTGTCCTGGTCCTTCTCTTTCTCCCATATCTTCCACATGAGCATCTTTTTAGCACCTTTTAGGACACAACATCTCCAACCTAGAGCTGGACAAGGCAATTGAGCCACGGACATTAAAGGAAATTCTGCACCTGAGGCAAGAGGCAGGCAACCATTATCATTTCCAGTTTTCAAAGGAGGAAACTGAGACCCAAGCTAAGGGGTAGCTTGTGCAGAACCCCCTTCTTTTGGGTCTCTGAGGATGAGAGTGAAATGGGTGTGTCAGGAGCTACTGATGGCACCGCCCTGCCCTGATTCTGTCAGCCGCACTCACCGCTCTGTGTTGGCGCCAATTTTTGAGCTTGAAATCTCAGTTGTGGCTTCAAGGTCACAACCGTCTGTCCCTCTACAAAAAGAGACACACCCATTGTTCCCTGGTTTCGCTAGTACATTGGGGTTCCAACTGTCACTCCTCAGATACCACACAGGTTTCACTTCCCCGAACCCTAATTCACCCATTGTTTAAATAAGGATCCATCTACCAGGGTAGGTGTGAGAAATGAGAAAAGGGGGGGTCTGTCTGGGGCCCCCAGGCAGCCCTCTGTGATGCCGTTTACACACTAGTGAGCACTTCACAAACAAAGCTTTGTGATGAAGTATTTTTGTTCTCATACCAACATGTTCTGTCTCAACTCAGGCTGGTGTAGAAATCAAGACATTTAAAAAAAATGCAAATGTTCACAGCCCCACCCAAAGCTATCAAATCACTAAAACCCAGAGATGTGAATTTTACCTGTTTTACCTCCTTGTCATGTAAAAGCAGAGGCCAAGGGAATAAGCCTCCTTCTAGAAGGTTCCATAAGGAGTTCTTGCCAGTAGAAGATATAATTTAGAAGATTTGAGAGGGTCCACAAGCCTCTTATTAGGTTGACTCGTAATTGACATCCCTCTACCTCAAGCTAAGGGGTTATTAGTATTCACAGAAATATTTTTTCAACCCTTTTCGAGCCTGGTCATTTTCAAGCTCATCTCCCTGGCAGTCAGGATAATGGATAAACTCTGGGCACAAGACAAAAGCTCCTTCTCCCTCCAGGGCTGCCTTTCTTCTGCCAAATGTGAACATCACTCTTAATAACCACAGCATCTCACCAACTACCAGGTGAAACTGGCCAAACTGGTTGTGTCTGTTAGCATGCAGTATTCTTAAACACACACACACACACACACACACACACACACACACACACACACACACACAAATCAGACTCCTATGAATTCAAGATACATTCAAATGGATACAGTATTTTTACCATAGCATCAACCATGTGTATTTGAAAATCATAGCACATTATGTATTCAGTCTGCAGAAAGATTTGGGATTGGGAGATAGTTTTTTTTAATGATTTATTTTTATTCTTTAAGAATTTTATAAATATATAAAATAGAGCATAATAATATTGGCTCCCCGTTTACCTGCTACCTCCCTCTGTATCCCCCAGCATGTCTTCCTTCCAACGTTTCCTCTTCCTCTTCCCCTTCCTCTTCTTCTCCCTCTCCTCCTCCTTCTTTCTCCTGCTCCTCCTCTTCCTCCTCCTCCTCCTCTTCTACCATGTATCCTCTTCATATTGCCTTCATCTCTTTTTGATAACTGACTAAGTTCAGTTAGTGTTGCTCATGTGTGCATGGGTATAAGGCATCCACTGGAGCATGGGGAACCAGTGGCCACACCCTCAAAGAAGAATGACCATGCCTCTTTCAGCAGCCATCAGCTGCCAGTTGCCCCCAAGTAAGGGGTGGGGACTGGAAAGGATCTCCAGACTTGGGTGTGTGTTGGGGCCTTGACAGTAATCTTCCTGTCAGATGCCAAGCAGTACAGCAGAAAACTCATAATCATAACTGTAACTAAGGTGCGAAGTTTAGGAAGCCAATATCAGCCTTCCTTTTTCTTCTGGAAATGATGGCCATGTGCCTTAGAAATGACCCTGGCTCCATTTACAAAGGCACAAGTGCAAAGCTAGCTATGCTCTATGTTCAGATCAAATTCTACTTGCAGTAGAGAATCCCTGGGATTATTCTAACAAGCTCTTGTGGAGGACATTCCAACAAGCATGTCCCATCCAGAAAGGGAGTGGTGTGCTGACAAGGTCCCCTAGGGACCCCCATCCCCTAGTAACTGATCTGTAATGGGTTCTCCCTCTGAGGCACCGGGTCTTGGTTTGGGCATTCCTGATTCTGCAGGCCTGAGGAAGGTGGCTGCTTACAGCTTTTCTGTGTCATTCATCTCTTACCATAAATGTTACAGACGATTATATCTATAGGGCCACCATGACATCACAGATGTGGACTTTAACCCTTAAGGTTCTTAAGACATTTACCCTTTCCTGGGTGTCTTTCCTTCCCTAGCTCTTAGCACAGTATCCAGCTCTAATTCATCTTCAACAACCACTGATTTGCTTTAACCTAACTTAGTAACCTACCTATAGAACCAACCAGATTTAACCTTGCACAGGTTAGACCTTAGGGAAGGATCTAGAAACTTACTTCTTCTTCTATTTTTTTTTTTTTTTTGGTGTCTACCACTCTTGCCACCCTTGATGACTATCTTTCAAGACATGCAAAGCACTGAAGTCACTTCAATGACATCAGTGGCAGGATGTCTCCTGCTACACAACATCCCACAGGTCACAGGCAGGCGCTGGTTGTGAAACCAACACCCAAGCTTTGAAACCATAAAGGATAATAAGCCTTCAGAATTTCTCTATACATCATGCCTTCCCTCCTGAACAAGCCTTCCTTGGAACTTGCTGTCTGTAAGTCCAGTGCTCCTGAAATCCCCCTTCTTTCTTAGTCCCCAAGTTCTCTCCTGCTTGGGAGACTCCTTCCAGCTCCCAGCACATCCAACTAGCCAGAGTTTTACCACCTCTCCAGCGTTATTTTATCTGGTCTCTCAACATTCCCTTCTCCTCCATACTACACTTACAATCTTATGTACTTTAAGGTTTATTTTTAAAGTGTGTGTGTGTGTGTGTGTGTGTGTGTGTGTGTGTGTGTAGGCATGTGGATGCCTGAAAAGGCCAGAGCATTAGATTCCTGCCCCCCACCCCAGATCTGTAGTTATAAGTGGTTGCTAGACATTAAATATGGGTACCAGCAACCAAACTCAGATTCTCTGTAAGAACAGTACATATGCTTAACCACTAAGTTATCTCTCCAGCCCCTAAGTTAATTATTTCCAGCCAATCTCTGGCCATATCATCCAACTCAAATCCTTCATGGTCTTCCTATTATTTGACAGAACAATGTTCAGGTATCTTAGCCTTGACTGAGAAACCATCTAAGCTCTAGCTGCAATGTACTTCTCCAGATGGAAATCCAGCCAAGCTGGCTAGGCCCATTGTCCAAGGCTCCACCTTCTTTGCACACTCACTCTACCCTCCCCTGCACACTCACCCAACCTTCCTCTGCACACTTGTCTTCCCTCTGTCCAGACCTTTCCAAGATCAGAGTCTGCCCTTATTCCCCACATATTTATCCTCCTGTATGAAAGAGCACATCTCACTTTCCTACACGCTAGACATGCAATGCTCATGCTACTTATGTCCTGATCATGCTTGTTCTAATCATGAGCATGCATGTTCTAATCAGGAGGACTGCATCTGCCCTTAGAGTTTATGAATGAAGAACCAGGGAGAGACAGCGAAGCAAGGTGTGGTGCTGGGCAGAGAAAGTCTGAAGGTTACCCTTTTATTTTTCAAAGCTTGCCTGTTGGTTTCACAACCAACGCCTGCATCCTACTTGTGGGTTATTGCATAGCACACTGTTCTCCTCTTGCTGGGCTGGGGTCTTGAGACTAAAGACTATGTGTTGTGCATCTAGAATCTTTCTTGGCACATAGCAGAACCACACACATGCCAGCACTCAAAGTGGGAATGAAAGGAAGGAAGGGAGGAAGGGAGGGAGGGAGGGGGAGGGAGAAAGGGAGGGAAAGAGAAAGAAAGAGAGAGAGAGAAAGAAAGAAAGAAAGAAAGAAAGAAAGAAAGAAAGAAAGAAAGAGAAAGAGAGAAAGAAAGAAAGAAAGAAAGAAAGAAAGAAAGAAAGAAAGAAAGAAAGAAAGAAAGAGAAAGAGAGAAAGGAAAGAAGGAAGGAAAGAAGGAAGATAGATAGATAGATAGATAGATAGATAGATAGATAGATAGATAGAGTTAAAGGAGGTAGGGATAAAAGAAAATGAATAGGAAAAAAGAAGAAGGAGAAAGGTCTGGGGATGTAGCTCAGTTAGATGCTCTGCTGTCATTCAAGAAACCCTGGTGTTCCCTTCACTGTCATATATAAATGGAACATGTCCATACATGCCTATAATCCCAGCACCAGGAAAGTGGAGGCAGGAGGATCAGAAGTTCAAGGTTGCCAGGTGTGGTGGTGCACGCCTTTAATCCCAGCACTCGGGAGGCAGAGGCAGGCGGATTTATGAGTTCGAGGCCAGCCAAAGTGAGTTCCAGGACAGCCAGGACTACACAGAGAAACCCTGTCTTGAAAAAACAAAAAAAACAAAAACAAAAACAAAAAAGTCCAAGGTCATCCTTGGCTGTACAGCAGGTTTGAGGCCAACCTTGAATACGTAAGGTTGTTCCAAGAAGAAAGAAAAGAATGAGGGAAGGGGAAAAAGAAAAAGCTAAAGAGATGGAGAGGAGAACGGGAGAGAAGAAAGAGATGGAGAGGAAGAAGGGAGAGAAGAAAGATGGAAAGGAAGAGGGGAGAGAAGAAAGGAAGGGGACAATAAGGAAGTCTCAAAAATGAAAGAGAAGAGAAATCAGAGCAGAAAGAGGAGCCAGTAAAGAGGGTAAATCATGGTGATAAGTGAGTGAGTAAGTGTGTGTGTGTGTGTGTGTGTGTGTGTGTGTTAGGGTGTGGAGGAAAGGTGGTGTGTGTGTGTGTGTGTGTGTGTGTGTGTGTGTGTGTGTGTGTATTAGGTTCTCAAGGGAGACCAAGGAAACTGGCACCATGAGAAGGCTTAACACCAACCTGGTTCCAGTCAGTCTCAGCCTTATCCTGTGATTATCCCAACCTTTCACAAAAGGGCTGGGGTCAGGTTGAAAATTGGTCCTGTGATTTATAAAGTCATAATGAGTAGACGCTTACCTTGCCCTTCACTTAATCTAGATTTAATTAAAATATCTTATCTTTATAATAATGAACTCTTAATTAATGCCATTCCAGTTTACAGTGTAACCCCATGGATTACCCTGGATGGTCCTCATATTAATCTCTCAGGATATCTGGTTAATAGAATTCCGAGAGAATCATCTGTAACGTCAGAGTCTGGTAAACTCCTGGTCTCTGCTCCTGTCTCTCACTCACCCTCAATCCATCACGCCCTTAAAGCTGGCACACTCAGGGGGGAGGGAGGGGAAGCCATTACCTTCACTTTTCAGAGCACAGTCCCATGTCTTCATTCACAAAGTTCTCTTGGCAGAGTTCTATTTTAACCCTTCAGTGACTTCACCCCCAGAACCTGGTCTTGCCCTGTGGGTGTAGCTCAATTTGAAGAGTTCTCATCTATCAGGCACAGAGCCTTGGGTTCCGTTCCCAGCACTTTATAAGCCGGGCACTGTAGTCTGACGTAATCCCAGGAGGAGGGTCAGAAGGGCAAGAGCATCCATCCTCTGCAACACAGCAAGTGTGTAGCTACTCTGGGTCCTATGAGACCCTGTGTGTGTGTGTGTGTGTGTGTGTGTGTGTGTGTGCGCATACAAAAGTGAAGAGTTACCCTTAGACAGCAGGCACACACATAAGAGCCAGGCACAGTAGAATGCATGAGTAACTCTGTGCTCAGAGATGGGGGCAGGAAACAAGTTCCCAGCTGGCTGGCCAGCCAATCTAGCTACAACAGCTGGCTCCAGGTTCAGTGACAAACACACATGCACACACACACACACCCCTGCTTGAAAGAGAGAGGAGCCCATCACCAGTCAGAAATGCCTGGTTTGTGGCTGTTATATCGGCTTCCATGAAAATCCCGGGAGATAACCCAGGAATGGGGAGGTTAGAAGACCCACCCTTAGCCTCTGGTGGGTCAAGAAATACAGCTATGTTCACACACAAGCTACCCCCAGCACACTCCACCCCAACAACAGAGAGCAGGGAGGGCGACCTGGTTAAACCCACTTCCCTCAGTCTGAGGAGAGGAAACAAGGCAGCTCACTTAGAACAAAGTGGGACAACAGAGTTGGGGGGCGGAAGAGCTCAGACTTCATCGGCCTCTTTGGGGGAAAAAAAAAGGTGTGTGGGGTGGGGGGGTGGGGGGAGTGTGTCTTGTGACCAGTGCTGTACCAGAGAATGACCTTGAACTTCTGATCCTCCTGTGTCCACTTCCTGAGTGCTCAGATTTCTTGCGTACACCAGTATACCCAGTTAGTACATTGCTGGGGATCATACCCAGAGTTTAGTGCAAGCTAGACAAACACTTTATCACCTGAACTTCCCCCTAGCATATGCCCACAGAGTTCTCTTGACTGCTGCAGGATACATAAATGGCAGGCCCACCTTCTATAGATTTGTGCTTTCAAGAAAGAGGCCATCTGGGACCTGTCAGAAAGGAGGGTCAATGAAATGATTGTGTTTAACATAGAAGTGTGGGTAAGGTCTTAGACTACCAGGCCCTGGAAGCTCTGATCACAGTCAGGGGCAGTCTACGGAGGACTCTCAACCCCAGCACCCTGGAGAGAAGCCGGTAAGTGTGACTAGGCCTGAGTGGGGGAGGGAGGGCAGCCAGGACTCACTCAGAATCAGAGTCTAGGAGTTCAGCTCTGTCTGTGGCAGAGAACTTGCTAGCATTCATGAAGCATTCAGTACTATAAAAAGGAAGGAAGGAGGGAAGGAGGGAGAGAAGAGAAGAGAAGAGAAGAGAAGAGAAGAGAAGAGAAGAGAAGAGAAGAGAAGAGAAGAGAAGAGAAGAGAAGAGAAAAAAGAAAGGACAAAAAGAAGGGAAAAGGAAGAAGGGAAGAGAGAGGGAGGGAGGAAGAGAGGGAGAGAGAGGGGGAAGAGAGGAAGAGAGAGGGAGAGAGGGAGGGAGGGAGACAGGGAGACAGGGATAGAGTGAGGAAGGGAGAGAGAGGGAGGGAGGGAGGGAGGGAGACAGGAAGAGAGGAAGGGAAGGAGGGAGGGAGAGAGGGAGGGAGGGAAAAACAAAGGGTTGAAAGATGGAAAAGGTGAAGGCAGGCAGGAAGGAAGAGATAAAGAGGAAGGAAAAGAGGAAATCATTAGAAAGGAAAACACAGAAACACTTGAGAACTTGGGGTTCTCAAGCAGTTGGTCCCTAGGAGGGGACACTGTGGGCATGTGTGAGTGCACACATGTGAGAAAAGTCACAAGAGGGCTTTGGTAGGAGGGTGGGGAGGTCGCTTTTACATCTTTGGCAAGATGCCAAACTGTGACAAAAATTTTTCTACACCCTATATGGTTGGAAGGCAACTCAGAAACAAGCAGCTGCCTGAAGCCTAACACTGAAGTCAAAGTTTACCTGGCAAAGAAAAACCAAAGACTGACTCTGCACAGAGGTGCCTTCCCATCTGTGCATGTGAGTGGAGACCTGTGGGGAAAGGGTTAATCCCAGTGCTTCAATGAAAGTTACTCTGCCTGATCTGAGGATCCCAAACAAGCCATGAGCCATCCACATGGAAGCTGCTTTTGTGTTTATGCATGTGTAAATGTGTGTACATGGATGTGCACATGATTGTGTATATGGATGCCAGAGGTCAAACTCTGGTCTCATTCCTCAGATGACTTCTACCTTGTATTTTTGAGGCAGTAGCCTCTTGTTGGCCTAGAGCTGGCTGACAAGGCCCAGATATCTATCCATCGGGATTCCAGTGTCTCTGTTTTAAGTCTGTTCTAGGAATTGAACTCAGATCCTTGTGTTTGTGTAGCAAACATTTTACTGACTTGTCCATCTCACCATCCCAGTGAGCTATTTTCCAGACCATCAAGAGGCAAGGAATGCAGCCAGACTCAGAACCCTCAAGGCCTTCCTTCTCCCAGGGGGCTGCCCCAGCCTTGCTCTCAAAGGCAGTCTATGCCAATGAGCAAGCATAGGCAAAGCAGGCTCAAAATATCTCCAAGCATGTGCCACTCCCACAGGCAAAATACAGGAATAAGTGACTGGGGAAAGGAAGAGGAGAGAAACATAAATACATCCCCTTGTTAATTTCAAATTGTCCTACAGACATTGTCATTTCCTTCATTTAGAAAGAAACTGTTCCAACATAGAGTCATAGCTAATTTACAGTGTCCCAGGAAAAGCCCTGTGCATTTTATCCCAGTGAAGGGACTGTGCAGATCAAATTCAAGGCTCCATACCAGCTAGACAAGTACCCACCACTAAACCCCAACCCAAGCCCACCTTGAGCCTTTAGCTGGAGGATTTGCATGGCAACTAGTGGCTAAATGATAAAGTAATATTTTCTGCAAGCAGTAATCGGTTCCTGCTAAAGAGAAATTCATTTGACAGATACTTTCCTTTATTTCTTAAAACAAACAAGCAAACAAGATCTCTTGTAGCCCCAGCTATCCTTAAATTCTCTATGGAACAGAGGATGACTTTGAACTTCTGATCCTCCTGCCTTCACCCCCAGAGCCCTGGGATTACAGGTATGACCAGTTTATGGAAAGACTGAACTCGAACCCAGGACTTCATATCTGGGGGCAAGCACTCTGCCAACTGAACCCCACTCCCAGGCCTCCCTCCTCAATATTGTAAGTATTCACTTTAACCTGGTTCTGCCTATAAAGCCAAGCAAAGACAGGGTTAATTTTTTTCATTACATTCCTCCTTCTACGAATTTTCTCTTGAAGACATCTGCAAGTCTCAGGAGGCCTTAAAAAGCTTAGCACTAAATCTTTTTAGTCACTTAATCCCCAAAATGTCCCTCTTTGGAGATAATTTCCTTTATGAAAGGAAACCTTAACCTGACCCTAGTCTCCAGTCAAACTTGCTAATGAAAGGAAGGATCCTTCCTTTTGTGCTCCAAGTTTCTGGGAGAAACATCTTGGAAAGGCGCGCATTCTGTCTGGTCCTAGGGACGATACTGGTTGCCAGTGCTGTTGTCTTTGTCTCCCGGTTACTTCATCAGTCAAGCGATAGCTCAGTTAGATCTAGTAGATGGAAAATGAGAGAAACGGGTGCCAAACAGAAGAGGATCTATCTAGTGATGATTTGGGTCTGCCCAGCAGAGGACAGGATCCCCTTCTGCAGTAACGGGCTGCCCATGCCTAGGCAGACATGCCCAGAGACAGAACCATCCACACGGTTCGAGGCACAGAGCTCCTTCTCGTATGAAGGTGTCTCAGATGGCTCTGGAGACACCTTCCAACCCTCTGTCTGAGACTCCTTAACGACAGGGGGCTTTCAAGGCATGGATGGAAAAGGCTATTACTTTTCCTTCATCAGGTCTGCCTCTCTTTTGCCATGAAATTAAAAGTGAGACCATCCCATATGTTATTTAAAGCTCCATTTCCCTTTACCTCACGTATATGGGCAATGGTGGAGAAAGCCATTTGCTTGTTTAATTACAGCTCTTCACTGGCAAGGAAGAGAGAGCGAGCACATGCTGGGGAAGGGGGCAAAATGTAAAGATATATTCAAATAAGTCATATTTATTGAGTACTTACTTTGTGCCCTATATGATACTAAAGATTTTACGTGTATGCTATATTTAATCTTCCCAATAACACAAGAAGTAAATGCTAATGTTACATGAATATTATGACAAAGAAAATAGAGTTAGTCATATATATTCTTGGGATCTAAAGTGGAAAACCATGTCTGGTGAATCAGTTCTCAAACCAAGTAAGTCCTGGGGCTGGGGCTGTGCCCTAGTCAATAGTGTGCTTGCTTAACGCACAAGGCCTTGCTTGAGTTCCATCTCCAGCACCACAAAAGCTAGTATGACTTGCCCATCCTTCCAACACTCTAGAGGATTAAAAGTTCAAGGTCATCTTTGTCCTCCGTGTATACACAGAGTCCGAGACTAACCTAGGAGACATGAGAATCCCTAACTCAAAAAAAAAAAAATTAAAAAGAAGCCTAGATCCATCATGTTGGTGCTTTCTATTCGTGGTGTAAATCTCGCCACGGTGGAGGTTTCAGGTGACCACTGCAATGTGCCTGATTTTGGAGTTACAGGATCCCAGGAGCTGTGCAGAGTTGGGACGTTAGCACTTCTCTGGGCTAACCCCAGCACTCCCTATTGTCAACATACACAGCCACACTGCCTGGTCTTCAGTCCTTTCTCTGTGGCTCCTGTTTAAAGTGAAGGAGGAAAAACGCCCTGTGAGTGAACGTGACCAGCCTTCCAGACAGAGGTACAGAGCTCCTTCTCGTATGAAGGTGTCTCAGAGAAGACAGGGAGGAGCCCAAAGTCAGAAAAGGGTCAAAGAATCTGAGTCCCAGAGAATTTGGGAATTCTCTTCAGAATCCCAAGATTTAGCTGTTCAGGAACCAAAGTGAAGAATCAACTCAAAATTCCCAAACGAATAATTTTAGTCTCAAGAGAGATGGGAAAACCATGCAGCCGAGGTCTCCCTGCAGATAGTCTAAAGCCAACATTTTTCATCTTACTGGAGTATGTGGGTGTGTTCCAACAACCCCCAGCTCTCTTGCCTCTAGCCAACACCTCAGTTGATATGAAGGTTGAGAGATCTTTTATTTGAACCAACTGCTTGGTTGCTTTATTTCATTGTCTTTTGTTCTTGCAGCCTTTTAATCAGAAAGCAGGGAGTAGGGTTTTGTTTTGTTTTGTTTTCCTCCCTGGTGATCATGATCAGAGTGTTAGGCATGCTGACAAACATTTATCACTGAAATATACCATTAGGTCCTGAAGTAATATTTGTTTCAGTTGAAAGACTTCATATTTCCATAGATCAGAGGCTTTAGTTTTAAAATGACCCAGATGTGCCGAAAGACGGGTCAGCCAGTAAAGAACTTTCTGGGCAAACATGAAGAACTGAGTTCAATTCCACATACCCCACTAAAACACCTGGATGCGGTGCTGCCCACTTGGAATCCCGACACAGAGGACACAGAACTGGGTAGATCTGGGGCTGGCCAGTGTAGCCCAGGCCAGTGAGAGGCCCTGTCTTAAAAAATAAGGTGTATGGCTCCTAAGAAATGTCATGGGAGGCTGGCTTCTGGCCTTCACATGCACTTCCGTGCACCCACATGAACAAACACACACACACACACACACACACACACACACACACACTTCCCACCCCATCTTTCTGATGATAGATGGCTCTTGATAGACTCAAAGCCCATCTGTGGGGTGATCAGGTGGCCCCGTTTCTAGGAGCCCTACAGCTCTGCCAGAGGTTGCTGGGTTCTCTTTAGAAATCCACTGTCCACGGAGCTCTAGGCACTTCCTCTTGTTCCACAGCTGCCCTGGGGGACGCAGGAAATAAATTACGGGGTTAAGGAAAGGGAAGACAGGTCTTTTCCATGGAGAACAGAATCTGCTCCCTCGATTATTTCCGAAAGTCCTGCCCTCCTTCCCATTTTGTCACCTCACTTTTGAGTCTTGTTTGTTGCTGGGCCTCGCCTCCACAAAGCCAGCACAGCAACCGCCAAGTGAGCCCAAGAAACTCGCAGAACAATTCTTCCTTGGGGCCCCAGGGTTAGTCAAGTAATGGTTATTGCATTGCTAATTGAGTGGCCTTTTGTTCAGCCAACTTACCAGGGCGACTCTAAACGACTCTGTTTATTCGCCTGTCTAGCTGATTTTCTTCAGATAGGAAATCTTATCTTGCTACAAAACTTTGATGAAAATCTGCTCATAATCCCGTTTTATTGGGGGTGGAGGGAGAGTTTTCAGAAATCCAGGTTGAACTTAAAGTAAAAGTGCTTCTCAGAGCTGGTAATGATTTTCCTAAGCTGGTAGGGGACTGCATGGTGGAAGGCTGCCCTTTATTTCCAGAATCATTTTCACCTGTTAAGTGTTGAAGGCAGAAGCTCAGACAAGGAATGGGGGGGGGCAGGGGGCATGATTTTCCCTACTTGACATTTGATAGCCCTGTCTTTGCAATTCAACCCTCTGCCAGGACTACTCACCCCTTGGAAAGCAGTCTGCTTCCTCCTCCCCCTGCCCCCCCATATCTCTCTCTGTCTCTGTCTCTCTCTGTCTCTGTCTCTCTCCATCATTTGGGAAAACATTAGCTCCATCTTTTTATTACACCCTACAATCATTTTTTTAAGTCTGTGGGGTTTTTTTTCCTTTCAAAAACAAAGGCAAAGGACTCCCCGAGATGGATCTCAGGTGGTAGAATACTTGCCTCGCATCCATGAAACCCTGGAGTCCATCCCCATTGCTACAAACAAGGACAAGAAAGCCCTTTATATCCTTTCTCCTTCGTGAAGGTGCGTGTGTGCGTGTGTGTGTGTGTGTGTGTGTGTGTGTGTGTGTGTATTTGAGCTCACTCGCACACGTCAGGGTTTGAAGAGGGAACTGGTATGTGTGTTGCTGGATTGTCTACTTTGGTTTTAGGGATAGTCTCTCCTTGGCCTCACCAAGAGTTGCCTGTCTCTGTCTCTATCTCTCCAGTGATGGCATTGCAAGTATCACCTCACATGGCTGCTGTCTGTCTGGCTGGCTGGCTGGCTTGCTTTCCTTCCTTCTTTCTTTCTTCTTTTCCTTCATCATTTCTTTCTTTTAGCATGAATTCTAGGAGACTGAGTTCTACAAAGCAAGCACTAACTAAGTCATCTCTGGACCCTTCCGATTCAGAAGGCCTTTAATGCCGATGCCTCCTGCCATGTAGCATCAAGAAAAAGGACTGTGCATAAGCTTTCTCCCCGTTTTTTGGACAGAGCAGAGCTTTCTATCACATACCCAGGGACGGGCAAATCAAGCATCTGCAGGGCAAGCAACAGGAGGTGGCAGGATGCTTGCCCCTGTGCCACTGGCTTTGGAAGCATCCCCCACAAACTGTGGCCAAAGCTAGTTATTCCTTGGGCTGAAGCCATCCTGAGAACTTGGGGACACTGCCAAAGCCCCGACAGCTCCTGAGCCTGGCCTTTGTTGCCAGAGCCCCAGGGGAAAGCTGTTAATTCTTTAAATGAAGGTTCAGTAAACAACCAAGGAGCGTGGTCCGCTCAGAGGTGGGCTAGATTGGAAAACTGCTATCTGCACATTGTCTTCAAGGAGCTTGGACTGTTCAGGGGAGAGGAGTAAGACATATTTGCTTTAAAAAAAAAAGATGAATCACAAGAGATGTCACTCAAAGCAGTATGTAAGTAAATGTGGAGGAAGAAGCACTCAGAGGGTACATTGCAAGGATCAGAAAAAGACAGTCAGGGTAATGGAGTGGAGAGAGCCTGAGCTCTGGAGCCAGGCAGACTGGGTGGGCACAGATCCTCAAGTGAATACAAGGAGGGGAGCTAGCTCCTCCCCCTCAGCAAACTTCAGCTTCCTTAGCCTGGAAAACAGACCTGCCTGGTGGAGGGGGTTATCCCAGGTTGGGTGCATGGAACAAGCTTTCAGGAGATGTTTGCAATGTTTTTCTGATGTACAACACAAAGCTGAGGCTGTAACTAAGTAGGCAGACTGCCTGTCTCATGTGTACATAACCCCGAGTTCAATCCTAGCACCACATTAACTGGCCATGGTGTTGGAGACAGGAGCACCAGAGATTCAAAGATGAACTCAGCTCCACGGGGAACTTGAGGCCAGACCTGGATACAGGAAACCCACTGCCAGTGGAGTAAAGCAAGAGCTGGGCAAGCACTCTTACCAACGGAGCTACGCTACTAGTCCTCTGCGGCATATCCAGGCACAGCTGAGATCATAGACTAACACGGTTTTCATTCCTACCCTGTGCAGTTTCTTTCATAAGTATTTCCCCATACTAATAACAATTCTTCACAAACACTTACAGCATCCATATTCATTTCATTCACAGATGTACTAAGTCATCTCAGCTAGTCTGCGAATGGTGGACACTTTAGGGCTACTCAGCTATTACTAACTATTCTATTATTAACACTATTGTTAGCAGCATCCCCGTGAAGAGCTTTGTAGCATAACTGCAGTTTCCTGGGGCTACATCATGAAAGGTGGAATTACTAATCTCAAAAGGTTCTGGCTGCATACAAAATACTTTTCACTGAAGCTGGTCAAACACCACACACACACACACACACACACACACACACACACACTCCTGCTACTGACAAGCGAGAGACAGCTGGTCTTTTCCAATCCAGAAGCCAAATATTATCTTTGAAAGGGGAAAAAAATCCCTCTTTTTTTTTCTCTAATTCTATAGTCACCAAATAGCATGTCATTGTTGTTTTATCTGCTTTCCTCCAGCAAATAGACTTCATGGGCGCTAAAGAGGCCTGTGCAGACGCTTTCTTTTGTCCGCCAATAATCAACAAATATTAATTATGCAAATCATTTTACTCCAATTGTACTCTCTGTTGTTCAGGGACAGGTTCGGAAGATTCCCCTTTTTCCATGTTAGCCTTTGGGAATCCAAGAGTTTGGAGGCTAGACACAGCTCACCATCCTGCTGCTACCGATCCTGAACACCAGCGCTCTCTTAATGGGTCTGACATTCTGGTCCAAGGGCTCTTCTGTCTGTCCTAACTAGTTTATGGAAATATGAGCCTATGTTTTAGTAATGATTGGATAAAATTAAAAGTGCTTGTGGAAGTTCTTGGCTTTTAACTTGGCAGTTTTTGAGGGTCGCACTTCCTAATTTCATCCTTAGCGTTTCTGGATCACATAAGTGCAGGGCAGATAACTTTGACAGCAAATTTTAAGGGAGAGTGCCCAGGCCATACAGAAAGATGGAGAGAAAGAGTCTCCAGGCTATAAACCAGCTCCCCAGCACTTCCAACCGAATGCCTTCGTTAGCTAAAGAAGGAGGTGAGAATGATAGTACAATTAGACTGCTTGCCTAGCCTACACAAAGCTCTGATTTAAACCCTGTCAGCACGAAAATTGGGCGTGGTGGCACGCAACTGTAATCCCAGCACAAGGCAGGTGACAAATGGGACCATCAGAAGTTCATGATCATCCTTAACTATATACCGAGCCTGAGTCCAGCCCGTACTACATAAAACTGCCTCAAACAAACAAACAAACAAACAAACAAAGGAACGGGAGAAATGGGGTGGGGATGGAGTTGAGGGCGCAGTCTGGGCCTGCCTATCCTTTGGTCCATTCCAGGAGGGGGTGGGGGCAGTATCTGGGTTGCATAGCAACCCAGGCTCCTGCTACCGGATGTCTCTTCACCACCCCCAGTGCCCTGGGCATTGGATCCGGCGGTCACTGGCTGGAGGTCTGGTTGGTTCTGACCCCACCCTTTTCTCCCTCCCCGCCCAGCCCAGGCTCGGCGCCGGTCGGATCTCACGAGTCTGGGAAGCAGTCTGGGCGCCCACTGCAACCTTAGCCTGTCTGAGACTCCCTAGCCATCCACGCCCCCAACCCGGCCTAACTAGCTCTTCACTAAGACTTCCCATCTTAGTGTTCTGCGTGGGAGACGCGAGATAGGCGAGAAGCGAAAGCTCTGGGCTCAGGCCAGGCTTGCAATCCTAGGCTCCATTTGGTCTCTTGGAGCTCGTGGAGCGCCCACTGACTGCGCATGGATCGCGGCTAGCTTCCCAGCTGGGACTCTAATTATCTGTTAACTAGATGCATCCCCCTATATCCTTATGAAATGAAAATGAACCAGTGTTTCTGTGCGGATTTCTTAGGATGTGATTACACAAAGTCCTCGCCGCTCAATTCTTCTTTATAATAAAGCACATTTCAATCACTTTACACAAACACACACACACACAAATCTCTTCACGAAATGGTTGCCACTATTGTGATTTTCTTCCTGGAAGTATATCTACTTCTGTATGGGTCCGCAAGTGCTTTCTGCCACACCTGACCCTAATGTCATTATATGAATATGTAGTAACACACACTTGCTTGGAAGAGCTTTGGTAGTAATCGCTCCTGACAGCTCAGAGTAGAGAACCCTGGCGGAGGTTCCAACATTGCCGCCTACTGGTTAGGCAGGCTCCAAGTCACACACCCCCGTCCCCAGTCTTGTCTCAAGTTCTCCACTCGTAAACTCCAGGTCTAGAATTCTATCCACGTGGGTAAGAATGGATGTGCGACCCGCAGAAACGCCCTGGCTGGCATCCTGCTTTCCCCAACTTTGAGAACATTATCCGGCCAGGCTCTGGACCCACACTGACTTACAACCCAACAGCAGCGGCTCTCGGACTTCTGTTTGCCCGCGCCCTGCGCCCCGCCCCCGCCGGTCTCCTCCCGCCCCGTCCGAGCTGCGCATGCGCCGCCCCGGGAGCGTGTTTTTATAAAAGTCCGGTTCGGGCCAGAAACTTCAATTTTGTTGCCTGGTGCAGCAGGTAGCAGTGACCCTCTGAGGCGTTTGGTGCTCCGGTAGCCACCACGGCTGGAGAGCGAGTGTTGCCATGGAACCGATCAGTGTGAGTGTAAGTCCACTTGCATCCTACTTTGTAGTAAACGTGCAAACGTGTGAACTTTGAGCTCAGCCCCTTTAGGAGCGGGTTGAAGCAACTAGAACCTTGAGGGGTGTCAGGGTCACAAGGAGGAGCGGGAACTAATTTTTTTTTTTATGTGTGTGTGAGCATGGCTATAGGAGGAGGAAGATAGGAATATTTTTGTCAGTAAGTTGTGGGGGACGGGTTCAGATGGAGCTTTCCTAAGGTTGCTCTTGTTTCCCACCCCGCTTGAGTCCCGCGGCGCGCGCCGACTTGCACGCTGTTTGCAAGCGTCCCAGGTTTTTTGAACAAGGGAGTAGAAGGGCTTGCCCTCTGCCCCAAGACTCAGACCATCGTCTGGTCCTCCTGAAAACAGGAGTTTTCTTTGAATTTCTTACATTGTATGAATTTAGAGACTTTAGTCGGCACGCGTAGGCACTACATTCTGGGTGAGCTTCGACCCGAAGCGTCTTGGAGCGGTTCTTGGAGTTAGGAGTGCGGTTCTGAAATTCCATAGTGCAGAGAGAGGAGCGCCCGTCTTCGGCGGGAAAAGTGAGCTAGCCTGCCGCGTCGCTTGCTAAGAGGGGCACAAACTGTGGCAGCCGCGGAGAGGTGACCGAACGTGGCTGCTTTGGGATGGAGTAGCAGCGCTTTGCGGGCATCCGACCCGCCGCCTCCCCGCAGTGGCAAACGAACCTCCCGAAGTCGGGGTTTGCCTTTAGGATCGTTCCTGAGAAAGGTTAATAAGTCTGTTCCATGAAGCTGCTGGCCAGGAGATGTGCCGGGCTTGGCGGCGGTTGGGGACAGGAGGGCATGTTGGGACCGCACCTGGGTTGTACCGGGTCGCCGCAGGGATGAACAGGTGCAAGCTTGGAGACTGTTTGACTGAGCCCCAGTGTTTAACCGTCGGTGGTTTCCTGAGCCTTTTGAAACCCCCTCGCTTAGGGAGGGTTTTGTTGTTTGGTGATTTTTTTTTTCTCGTTTCCTCCGGCGGCGCGCAATTCAAAGGCGCTCGAGCTGGAGCCGCCCAATCTGTCGCTCGCACCCGGAGGGACGATCTTGGCGCGCAGCCAGGAGGAACCCCTAGAACCGTCGCGGGTTGGTCGTAGACCTGGGTGTGGTGGGCAACGGTGCCAGCCCCTAGGTGGGTGACTCGGACTTCGGGGTGCGCACAGTCTGGACCCCTCCGGCTGCCTACCTCGGACTCCAGTAACTAACTGGGTCCGCTGCAGGATGGGAAGCGACCGGAAAAGTGAGGAAGTGAAACTTGGGGCGAAAACCACGGGGTGCAGACCCCGTGACTTTCCCCACCCAGGACAGTGTGACTCTAACGTCCCAGATCCACCCAGTGATAAACATGGGGTTGGCAAGAGAGACCTACCTTCCAGAGAAGCGCGGCATGGGTGAAGTAGGGGAGTGCTATTTGCTCCTTTCTAACACTCTGCTGACCCTAAAACCCCCAAAGACCTTCGCATTATCCCCGCTTTCTTCACTAACCATGACTCGAAATGTAATAGCTTGTGTTAGACAGACGTGAGAAAAACAAGGTTTTGCGCCTTAAAAGCTAAAAGTCTTTGGGGGACCCCCACCCCACCGTCAAGTTCCATGTTTTTCTTTCTTTCCTCCTTTGGCTAATTCTCATACAGAGATCCCATCTCCTTCAACACAGACTTTAACCCCACGTTGCTGGTTCCCACAGCACACCGCTTTGAGAGTGACTTCTTTGTTTGAATGGAGGATTTGTTTGTTTGTTTGGTTGGTTGGTTGGTTGGTTGGTTGGTTTAGTTGTGGGTTTTTTGGTTTGGGTGTTTGTTTTTTTGTGGTAAGGGGGGGCTTTACTTTTTTTTTAGTTTTTTTTCTTTCCTCTAGTGGGCGGGGCAGGAGAGCTATTCAAGACTAGGCTATAAAGTCCTTAGACGCTCAACATCCCTTTGTTCTAAGCAAAGACTCTGCTAATTGGTTCCACTAAAGAGGGCATATAATAACAAGGGGCTGGTGGAAGATGGAGAATACCATTGGTTGCAGGATTCTGTGTTCTCTCTGGACCTTAGCCAGCCCTTTGGAGTTTCCTGGGCAAGGTTAGGTTAAAACCTGCAATCAATACTAGCATTTTAGGCAGCAGAAACACTTAAAACTTGGGAAGGCTTGCTGACCTTGAAGTGACGTGTCTATCCCCGTTTCCTTTGCAGATATACACTTCCGATAACTACTCCGAAGAAGTGGGGTCTGGAGACTATGACTCCAACAAGGAACCCTGCTTCCGGGATGAGAACGTCCATTTCAATAGGATCTTCCTGCCCACCATCTACTTCATCATCTTCTTGACTGGCATAGTGGGCAATGGATTGGTGATCCTGGTCATGGGTTACCAGAAAAAGCTAAGGAGCATGACAGACAAGTACCGGCTGCACCTGTCAGTGGCTGACCTCCTCTTTGTCATCACGCTCCCCTTCTGGGCAGTTGATGCCATGGCTGACTGGTACTTTGGGAAGTTTTTATGTAAGGCTGTCCATATCATCTACACTGTCAACCTCTACAGCAGCGTCCTCATCCTGGCCTTCATCAGCCTGGACCGGTACCTCGCCATTGTCCACGCCACCAACAGTCAGAGGCCGAGGAAACTGCTGGCTGAAAAGGCAGTCTATGTGGGCGTCTGGATCCCAGCCCTCCTCCTGACTATACCTGACTTCATCTTTGC
The DNA here is from genome assembly GCA_902729485.2 of Mus minutoides. Lineage (NCBI taxonomy): Eukaryota > Metazoa > Chordata > Mammalia > Rodentia > Muridae > Mus > Mus minutoides. The sequence goes on along the minus strand of LR753520.1, from coordinate 76,059 downwards.
GGACGTCAGCCAGGGGGACATCAGTCAGGGGGACGACAGGTACATCTGTGACCGCCTTTACCCCGATAGCCTGTGGATGGTGGTGTTCCAGTTCCAGCACATCATGGTGGGTCTCGTCCTGCCCGGCATCGTCATCCTCTCCTGTTACTGCATCATTATCTCTAAGCTGTCACACTCCAAGGGCCACCAGAAGCGCAAGGCCCTCAAGACGACCGTCATCCTCATCCTAGCTTTCTTTGCCTGCTGGCTACCGTATTACGTGGGGATCAGCATCGACTCCTTCATCCTTTTGGGGGTCATCAAGCAAGGGTGTGACTTTGAGAGCATCGTGCACAAGTGGATCTCCATCACGGAGGCCCTCGCCTTCTTCCACTGTTGCCTGAACCCTATCCTCTATGCCTTCCTCGGGGCCAAGTTCAAAAGCTCAGCACAACATGCACTCAATTCCATGAGCAGAGGCTCCAGCCTCAAGATCCTTTCCAAAGGAAAGCGGGGTGGACACTCTTCCGTCTCCACAGAGTCAGAATCCTCCAGTTTTCACTCCAGCTAACACTTATGCAAAGACATATATAATATATATATATATATATGATAAAGAACTTTTTTATGTTACACATTTTCCAGATATAAAAGACTGACCAGTCTTGTACAGTTTGTTTTTGTGTGTGTGTGTTTTTTTTAATTGACTTTTGGGAGTTTATGTTCCTCTAGTTTTTGTGAGGTTTGACTTAATTTATATAAATATTGTTTTTTTGTTTGTTTGTTTGTTTTATGTGAATGAGCGTCTAGGCAGGACCTGTGGCCAAGTTCTTAGTAGCTGTGTGTCTGTGTGTAGGACTGTAGAACTGTAGAGGAAGAAACTGAACATTCCAGAATGTGTGGTAAATCGAGTAAAGCTAGCTGTGATCCTCAGCTGTTGCTGCATAATCTCTTCATTCCGAGGAGCACCCCACCCCCACCCCCATCCCGTTCTTAAATTGTTTGGTTATGCTGTGTGATTTTTTTTTTTTTTTTTTTGTAAAAGATGGCACTTAAAAACCAAAGCCTGAAATGGTGATAGAAATGCTGGGTTTTTGTTTTTTCCAGTTTTCAAGAGTAGATTGATTTCAGTACCTACAAATGTACAGTCTTGTATTACATTGTTAATAAAAGTCAATGATAAACCTAACTTGGCTGTGTGCTATGTCATCATTTCTGCTGTCTATCAGTAATAACATGTTTGGGAAAGTAGAATAATGCACACATTTACTGCTTCCCAGAGACCCTCCTGGGTATGTCTATGTCGGCTCACACATGTGCACAAGCATTATGCCTTTGGTGGTCAACTTCAGATGTTCCTCGGGACCTGTCATGCCCTGTTGTGTTTGTTTTGTTTTTGAGACAGCGTCTCCCACTGGCCTAGAACTGGATTGAGTAGGCAAGGCTGGCTCTGGCTAGCCAGCAAACCCCAGTGATCTAGCTGTCTTCCTCTCCAGAGCCGAGATTAAAGCATGCACCAGGATGCCCAGCTTCTTACTAGCATTGTGGGAATCAGACCTAAGTTCTCATGCTTACAACAGCAAGCACTCCATGAACGGAGCCATCTCCCCAGCCCCTGTCTTAAGTTCTGTATATTTACTTAAGCTTTACCTTAAGAGGCATGACTTTCTGCCTCTAACCACTAAGGGAGCCCAGGAACAGAAAGCTTAAGTGACTGCTTTTAAGATGAGGGACAGCAGCAGCCAGTATTTCAAAGCCTGTGTGGAGAGAAGTTGAAGCCCTTACACTTTCAACTCCTCCTGGAAGCTGAGGAAAGCAGGATACACTTTGCATTTCACTGCGGCTTCCCACCTGTCCCACCTCAGTCAGGCTAGGCACTGTACTGTGTACCTTCTGGTGTAGACAGACATTTCCCCCACACACACCCCGACACGCCCCCACCCCATCCCCCTTTGACGAAGGTGGGACCTGCGGCTCATAAACCTGTGGTAACTTTTATTTTCAGCTTACACAACCCAAACTTGACACTGTTTATCCATCTTACCCAGTATTGCCACCCCAGAACACACCTGGTCAGATGCCGGCTGAGTTGTTACTGAACACTAGAACAAAAGTGAATGTTTTCTTCATAAAATTAGCCATGCCCAAAATACCCTCCTTGCAATATCTTCTATGCAAATCTCAGAACCTTTACCCTGACTCTTATTACAACACCTAGCATCTCCTAAAGGGCTCAACTAAATCGGTTAAAGATTAATGCTTGTGTTTCTTGTTTATTTGTTTGTTTGGTTGGGGTTTTTTTGTTTTTTTGTTTTTGTTTTGTAAGAGTTGAAGCTCTATTGAAACAAGCTCTTCCATTTTGCACAAGATTTAAAAGCCTTATGTAATAACCCAGAGCTATTTACACTAACATTGTGCAAGCCCCAAACTCTTGAGTAAATTGCAGGTCCGGTCTCCTGAAGACCGGAGAAGATAACTTCTCATCCATACTGGTTTACCCCTCAGAACATAAACAGGGTGCTGTAGGCACACACCCAGACAGTAAGCGATATATAATTAAGACAATATTTGGTCTTTTAGTAATTGTTTCTGGCACAGAAAATCCGTTTGGGAAGGAAAAATTGCAAGGCCTTATCTTTCTTAGGCAAATCACATTTGTTCAAGACAAATTATAGATCCTGTGAAGGGAAATAACTTAATTACTTAAAATAGAATCAAATTTAGCTGTACGTTTTTTGCAGCAGCCTATGGATCTGGGGTAATTCATGCCGGTGTTCCTATTCCACTTGAAGACACAATTAGATTTTCAGTAGGAAATTATCTTGAGGTTTCTTGCCTTCCTCTGGGGAGTCTTAATTGGATAATGCTTAGACGTAGTTTTCGTAGTTTTCGATGTGGGTGCTGGAAGGCTTGGTCTCGGAAGCTGTGGCCATTGTGACAGGCTTCACTCTGAACCTGCTCTATAAATATTTATTCGCAGGGAGACAATAGGAGAAAACCTTGGGAGGAATTCTTTCTCTTTTCCCATCTTGGCTTGAAACCTCCTCACCCCAGATTCCTCTCCTTTGCCTTGGACCCCCAACAAAAGGAACTTAGTTTGAACCAAATTCCCAGCACTGTCAGTCTCCATGGATATTGCAGCCTCCCTGGGAACAAAGGCAGATAGCTCCTTCTCAGAAAAGAAAAGAATTTGTTTAAAAAAAAAAGTCTTTACTCCCTCCCTCCTCCAAAAGGGTGCCCCCACCCGAGTCATTCTCTGTCCCAACTCTCATGACGAACTCCTCCAAAGCCTTCCCTGGGTCCTGGTTGGTCTGGCAATGTGAGGAAACCCAGTCTGCTTGCCAGCCCTCACATGAAGCAACTGATTGTTCCTTGGGCTCCTCCCCCATGAATGGGGCTCTTGAAGGTCAGTAATGTAGCTACAATCGTATAATAGAAGCTAAAATATTTAAATTGTATGCATGCTGCCAATAATGGCGTGAACATGACATCTGACTTACGAGTGATATCAGGTCTCTAACTGGCAGGAACCTGAAATGCCACTAGGTGATCTATCTTTCAGGTCTATGGGCTTCCCAGCCTCCTTTCATGGTTATATTTGTATGAACACATCCATTCCAGGGTGCTCTTTTAGAAGAAAATGGGCTTTGTTTTAATAATTGAACCAAGTGTCTATGGTTTTTCTCCTATGTGATATTCAGATGCTAAATACAAGCTCCACAAACAGTTGGGCATTATTGTTCAGTGTGATGTTCATTTAGGAGAACCAAGGACCCCTGGAGAGAAAATTCAAATTACCACAGAAAGCAACCCAGCATTCCCGCAATGCTTAGAAACGTGCTCTTACAACCTAGCATCATAAGAATGCACACAACTATCATGGATAGCCTCTTTTGTTAGTCACTGCTAAAGAACTTCCCTAGAAGCCATAACAACATTCCCAAGAGTACAACCTCAGAGGAACAGTAGCGTTCTGGGGCCAAAAGTAAAGGAAATGAATTCTTTAAATGAAATGGTCCTGGAGCCGTAGCGCGCTCCAGGTCACATACTGATAGGTTCTGGACATCTTCTGAGTGATCCTATTGAAGAGAGCAGGAAACAGGAGCTAGAGGCCAGACACATTATTTCATATCCTAAAATGTTCACAAAACCATCTGCCTCAAAGAACTACCTGACCCAGAATATCAATGGTATTCCAACTTCAGAAAAACCTTTTTGAGGGTAGTAACTCTATCAGTAAGTCACTCACAGGGGAGAGGTGGAGACAGGCTGAACCACAGCACTTAATGGGCAGCTGTCTTAGTTAGGGTTTAACTGCTGTGAACAGACACCATGACCAAGGCATCTCTTATAAGGATAACTTTTTTTTTTAGAGACAGGGTTTCTCTGTATAGCCCTGGTTGTCCTGGAACTCACTTTGTAGACCAGCCTGGCCTCGAACTCAGAAATCCGCCTGCCTCTGTCTCCGAAGTGCTGGGATTAAAGGCATGCGCCACCACGCCCGGCTAAGGATAACATTTAATTGGGGCTGGCTTACAGGTGCAGAGGTTGGGTCCATTATCATCAAGGTGAGAGCATGGCAGCATCCAGGCAGGCATGGTGCAGGAGGAGCTGAGAGTTCTACCTCTTCATCTGGAGGCTGCTAGGAGAATACTGACTTCCAGGCAGCTAGGATAAGGTTCTTAAAATCCATACCCACAATGACACACCTACTCCAATAAGGCCACTCCCTGGGCCAAACATATACAAACAAGCATATATATATATATATATATATATATATATATATATATATATATATGAAGAATGACAGCCATGGTTGTTCTCTGTCTTACACACACACACACACACACACACATGCACACATGAATATACATATACACACCTGCACAGTCATGCACAAATGCTCACACACAAATACATGCATGCACACACACACTCACACAAAGAATCCCCTTTTCGAGTTATAGTGCTTATGAAAAATAAGAATATATACAACCAGTATAATCTGTGTTTATATAAATAAGTTTATTTTAGTGTGTGTGTATGAGAGAGAGAGAGAGAGAGAGAGAGAGAGAGAGAGAGAGCACACCAAGGCTGGAGTGTGAAGTCAGAAGACAACTTAAAGGAGTTGATTGTCTCCTTTCAATGTGTGGACCCCTGGGATGAAACTCAAGCTTGCCAGCTAGGCTGCAAGTGCCTTTACCCACTCAGCCATGTTGCCAGCCCCAAACCAGAATAATTCCACAAAATAACCTGAATCCATGAAGGCTCTTGAATGATTTGCTCTACCAAAATCCAGAGTTTGAAATCCCACCACCTTAAGGGGATGGCCTTGAAGTGAGACCTTTGGGAAGAGGCAGATCATAGAATTCCTGATGAGGAGCTGAAGCAGTGCCTTAGGAACCTAGCTAACCTCGTAGATCACAGAGGACTCAGCTCAAAGCCCATCATCTGTGAACCACAAAGCATACCAAATCTGCTAGTGCCTTAATCTCCACTTTCCCAGCCTGAGACGGAAGTTTCTGTTGTTGCTAAGGAATCGAACCTAGTATACATGAGAGTTTCCGCTATGGATTCCAACTTCTTCCTCTAGCCTTGGCTATTGGATTTCACTCCCAGGCACTGTGTTCCCTCCTTGAGATTTCTTTTTCACACAGTCCTAACTATCCATCCTAACAGTTTGCAACACTTCCTGGTTTTCTTCTTTTAAGACAAGCTGGGAATGATGAGGGACCAGCCCATTCTTCCACTGACTGCCATCGATTCATAGTCTTTTAAAGCAACCCTGTTAAGTCAGACAATTAAAATCTTGTAAACCTTCTGGGGGAGGAGTGGGGACTTCAACTGTAAATGCCTGCTAGCGACAGACTAACTTGAGGGATCTGCTCTGCCAAGAGGCCACATAAGGGGAAAGAATTTTTTTTAAACCAAACAAACAAAAGGTGTTCAACCAAACTAGGCCAGGTGCGCAGTGTTTCTCTGACGGAGCCGGTGCGTGATTAAGTTGATTTACATACTGCAGTTCAACTAACCAGAACCCAGCTCATCAACACTCTTCATTAAAGAAAATTACTTCCTCATATTCGACTCTGTCAGGAAGAAACTCACACATACTGACAGCCACTGAATTCCAGGCACTCTTATTCAGGATATAAGAGTCCCACCAGATAGATGTCTCTATCTGTCTTCAGGAGAGGACACTGCAAAGAAATTAAACAACAAATGAAAGACCATTGCTTCCCCACTCCATACAGTAAAGATGGCATTGAAACTGAACCTCTAAGTTCTGAGGCATAGTCTCAAGTTCTTATAATAGTCAGTGTGTGTGTGTGTGTGTGTGTGTGTGTGTGTGTGTGTGATGTTCTGTGTCTCTTTCTGTCTGTCTCTATTTTTCTGTCTCTGCATCTCTCTCTCTCTGTCTCTGTCTCTCTCTCTCATACACACACACACACACACACACACACACACACACACACACACACTTGTATGTTTTGAGATAGGTTCTCATGTAGCCCAGTCGAGCCTCAAGCAGCCAAGGCTAAGCTCTCCCTCCTAAGTACTGGAATTGTATCTTTGAACCACAATACCCCTTGAAATATATGTTGGGAACCATACCCAGGCTTTTGTGCATACTAGGCAAGCACTCTCCTGACTGAACCACACCCTAGCCTTATTAATCCAAGTTAATTTACCATTTCTTTCTAGTTCTAGTTGGTAACAGTAATGGTTACTACCACTTGCCAGTGACATACACCAAGGACTTTGATTATTTCATCTTTATAGATGAAATATCTCCGCTCAGAAGGCACTATTACTGTTGTATAGACAGAGAAGCAGAATCATAGAATGCTGTCTAAAGCTGACCCAAAGTCATATACTTAGTAAATGCTAAAACCTGGATGTAGACAAGGCAGTCTAACCTGCCGCAAGCGTCTTCTTCACTTTGGGGTCTGCTTAATTCTTTTGTGTCATTTAGTATTCAAAAGAACTGACCATGAGGTCAAATAGATCTTTTGTAGAGCTATGACTTGGGGGGTGGCAGGGTGGGGTGTTGAGAAGAGGCAAAGGGATTGGGTGTTCGAGAGCAGTCTGGGCTACACCAGATTACTGCCTCAAAATAATTAAAAAAAAAAAAAAGAACGGTCATCCATTCTCTTTTCTATTTTTCAGATTTAAACAGTAGACATTTACCTGGTCCTATTTACACTTTTAAATTTTATTTATTTATTTATTTATTTACTTACTTATACAAGTGTCTTCCCTGTGTCTATGTCTGTGCACAATATACATGTACTTCCCTCAGAGGCCAGAATAGGGTTTCAGCTCCCCTGAGATTGTAGTATAGACAGCTGTGAGCTACCACATGGGTGCTGGGAATTGAACTCACGTCCTCTGGAATAGCAGCCAGTGTTACTGCTGAGCCATCTCTCTAGCCTCCAGTTTTACTTTTCCAAGCAACAAAGCAAGTACTGAACTTTTAGAGATTTTTAAAATTTAGATTTTTTCACTGTTGCTTCTTGTAATGCAATGGGTTTCGAGTTAACCTAGCGCACTTTGCCTGCCATATGGCCAGTGCTCAGGGAGGTGATCGTCAATGAACATAGGACTGAGCACGATAGGTCTCTACTGTGAGGGCATACCAGTCTCCAGGCACACTCTGTAATTAGTGCTTGCTTGTGTGCTCCGTTCTCTTCCCCTCAGTCACCTTTCCCAATCAATCATTTATTGAGTGCTCCATTATTGATCAACACTCTCAATCAGGCAAATGTGAAAGCTGCTCCCAGCAGAAAGGGTACCCTTTAGCAGCCTGGACATGCTGGGAAGTTCTCTCAAGGATTCTCAGACTGTCCTGCCTTCAACATTTTAAAAAAAGAAGTTTCCATTCAGCTGTGATGGTTTATACTGATTGCCAACTTGACAAAATCTAGGATCTCTAGGAGACAAACCTCCAGATGAGGTTAACTGAGATGGGAAGATCCTACCTAAATGTGGGCAGCACCATCCCATGGGCTGGGGACCTGGACTTCATAAAACAGAAAAAGTGAGTTGAGCATCCATATCCATCTCTCTCTCTCTCTCTTTCTGCTTCCTGACTGCAGATGTGCCATGGTCGATGGACAGCCTCAAGCTCCATGTCTTCCTCACTATGACTGACTGTATCCCCTTGAACTGTAAGCCCTCCTCCCTTAAGCTGCTTTTTTNCCCATGGGCTGGGGACCTGGACTTCATAAAACAGAAAAAGTGAGTTGAGCATCCATATCCATCTCTCTCTCTCTCTCTTTCTGCTTCCTGACTGCAGATGTGCCATGGTCGATGGACAGCCTCAAGCTCCATGTCTTCCTCACTATGACTGACTGTATCCCCTTGAACTGTAAGCCCTCCTCCCTTAAGCTGCTTTTTTTGTCCAGGAATTTTTGTCATAGTAATGAAACAAGAAATGAATACATCACTAGCCTTTCAAGTTTCCTACTGCAGTCTGCCCTCTGTGTCTCAGCCACTAGAGCATAGGTATGCAGATAGTCTTCTAATTCTATGAGGCCTGTATCCACAGACTCAAGCAACTATGCATTTTAAATATCCCAAAAGGCTGGTGGGATGCAAACTGGGTAAAGGTGATGACTGCCAAGTCCAGTGCTCTGAGTTCAATCCCCAGGATCCACTTAGTGGAAAAAGTCCTCTGACTACCACACATATGTTACACAACACATGCATATATACATGAAGAAATAAATTTAATAGTAAGTTAAATATTCAGAGAAAAAAATGCATTCTTACTGAGTATTTTCTGATTTTTTTCCTTTGTGTATTCTTCCAAATAATACAGCATTATAATCATCTACATAGCATTCCTATTAAATGATGCATTACAAGGAACCCAAAAATGATTTACAGTTGAAAAGAAGATGTGTGTAGGCTAAAAGTAGGTATTATATCAATCTATATGAGAGACTTGAGCATCCATGGATTAGGGTATCCATGGAGGGTCCTGGAGCCAAACTCCTGTTGATACACAAGGAAGACTATCCTCTCAGTCTTCTGCTCATCCCTATGACAGAGGGTTGGATCCAGGCCAGCTTGTTGGGTGCACCGAGACAAGCTGACCTCAGTCCTGCTTCCTTTCTACTTAGCCAGTCCTGGGGAAGCTGGTCATGCCTCGAAGATAAGGAGCAGGAATTGTGCCAAATTCTGGGATATGGGAACATGCCCCTAAGCAGTTTTTCATCCTTCTGTTCACAGGAGGCAACTTGTTAGGACCCTCTGGGACTGAAGAAGGAAATGGAGGCCATCACTTTGGGCCACAGCCCACTTCCTTGAGGCTCTATCAGTCTGAGTAAGCTTTTCCATCTTCAATTCTTAACATGTGAAGTCTGGGACTTGTGAGCAAAAGGGTTTGGGAAAGTCAAAAGCAGCTATTGCGCAAGACACCACCATTCTCTCTGAAAGGGAATTTTTTTTTTTTTTCAACTTTTATTAGATATTTTCTTCATTTACATTTCAAGTGTTATCCAGAAAGTTCCCTATATCCTCCCCCCTCCCGGCCCTGCTACCCTACCCACCCGCTCCCACCCCCTGGCCCCGGTGTTCCCCTGTATTGGGGCAAATAAAGTCTGCATAACCAAGGGGCCTCTCTTCCCACTGATGGCNGCCCGGGGGGTACTAGTTAGTTCATGGTTATTCTTCCACCTATAGGGTTGAAGACCCCTTTAGCTCCTTGGGTACTTTCTCTAGCTCCTTCTTCCTTGGGAACCCTGTGTTCCATCTAAAAGCTGACCGTGAGCTTCCGCCTCCATGTTTGCCAGGGATTGGTATGTTTTCCCCCGAGACCGCTATATCCGGGCCCTTCTGAAAGGGAATTTTACCTCTCAACTAAGTCTGTGTCCTAAGTGGTAAGACCTTTACAGCCTGACATGGTTAATTAATATAAGAAGCTTTCATAATGCTGTTGGCTAACCTCTGCTGTCGTGACACGAAGACATCTACCAATGACATATAAGTAATTGAGTGTGGACCTGCTCCCATAAAACCTCATTTATGGAAGCTGAAACTTGAGTTTCATAGAATTTTCTGGTCATAAAATATGTTTTTCTTTTCACTACTTTTTGTCTTTCAAAATGAAAAAGATATAAAAACAGACTGGGAAGATGATTTAGTGGGCAAGGTACTTTCTACACAAACATGAGGGGACCGAATTTGGGTCTCCAGCTGCCACATTAAAAGTCAGAGGCAATGACATGTGCCTATGATTCCAGCCCCAGGAGGGAGACACAGGGAGATCCCTTGGCTTGTGGGCCAGCCAGTCTCACTAATTGGTGAGCTCCAGGCTCAGTGAGAGACCCCAGAGAGATGAAGAACAGTAGAGGAAGATACTCAGTGTCAACCTCTGACCTCCAAGTGCTCAGACACAGTCAGTGTAGCCACACAAGTGAGCGCAGACACAGTGATTCATTGATTGGTGTTTGGTTGATATTTTTAAACATAAAAACCAGTTCTTGATCCTAGGCTATACGCAGCAGGTTCTGCACACAATCACCCATTGATTCCTGGTTTAGATCGTACTTTAAAAGGCAACAGAAATTCAATACAGTCAAACGGAGAAGCAGAACTATAAATATGGGTGAGTTTATTGTTTAAGTTTAAGGACCTAACTGTCCTCAGGTTACTCCACAATATCCCCTCAAAATAATGACTTTCCATTTATAAGGTACTTTGGTTTTAAGTGTTTGCTATGTCAGCAGATGACCTGAGTTAGATGTGTGAGTCAGAACACACATTTTTTTAAAAATCCAGTTTTAGTAGCATGTATCAGTAATCTCTGTACTGGGGAAGAAGAGACAGGTATATAGATCTCTTGGGCTCGATGGTAGGCCAGTCTAACCTACTTGATGAGTCCCAGACCAGTGACAGACTTGTCAGCCCCTGAGGAATGTCACCTAAGGTTGACTTCTGGCCTCCACATATACAGGCACACACACACACACCTATACTCAAACACACTGGAATGTACACTTACACACTTTTGTGTGTGTTCACACACACACAAATACATACACACACACCTATACTCAAACACACTGAAATGTACACTTACACACTTCTGTGTGTGTGCATACATACACATACACAAACACACACACTGAAATGTACACTTATACACTTCTGTGTGTGCCTGTGCACAAATGCTTTCACAGAGAGACCCTCAAGGCGGGTCTGTGAACCAGTCTGCTATGTCTGCATTAGAAGACTGTTGGCTCTTTAGCCACATCTGTGCAGCTACATTTCTCTTATGTCCCAACGTGCTGTTGAAGGCCTCCTATCATCCCTAATAAAAAGCCATCAAAGCACACAACCCAACTGTCCTCAGGTTACTCCACAAGCTGGGCTCCTCCATGGTGACAATCACCAGTCACAACTTTTGGCAGAGACTCCCCAGGCAGTCAGTAAGGAAGACAAAAGGAAAATCTATAATCCCTGGTGATGAATAGTGTTTCCCAGCCACAAGCTGAGCCACAAAAGCCCAGGAAAAAGCAATGGTGCAGACAGAATTTTTGGATCTGACCCCAGTTTGGGGCGAGGGGGAGGGGGGCAGCGGGGGAGAATAAGTCTATTTCCTTTTAGCTTTCGGTGCCTTGTGGGAATGTCAAGATTAATCTCTGAAGGACTGCCACGATGTGTTTCTTGCTGAAAGTATCTCCAGGCAAGTTTTATTACCTTCTACAACATTCTTCCCAAGGTGAGACGAGAAGACTGGAGGAAAAGCTGAAAGAAATGATGCAGCTCATCCTGCCTCAGTGGTCCTCAGTTAGATGTCTATGGCAACGGGAAACCGTAAGCTCCGTGAGCACAGCCCCAAGCAAAGGAAGGCTAGCCGCATGGACTAACAGTCGGAGTCAGTTCATGACTAGTAAGGAGTGAAAAGGAAGAGGCTGGTGTGGATGCCAAAAGACAGGAAAGGTGCTGAAGAGATGCTCCATCAGTAAAGTGCTTGCAAGGGTGAGGGCCTGAATTCTGATTCCCAGCACCCAAGTAAAAGCCAGACCTGGCAGTGTGTGTCTATAACCCCAGTACCAGGAAGGCAAAGATCACACAGTGCCCCTAAAGGTTATTGGCCAGCTAAGCCAGATAGCCTAGTCAAATGAGCAAGCTCTGGGTTCAGTGAGAGAACCTGTCTCAAAAAATAAGGTAGAGATAAATTAAAGAAGACACTTGACACCAACCTCTGGCTTTCACACAAGCAAACATATACCTGCACACACACACACACACACACACACACACACACACACACAGAGAGAGAGAGAGAGAGAGAGAGAGAGAGAGAGAGAATAAGAAAAGACACAGAAAGTTCACAAAAAGAGGAAACAATATTGATAAACAAAAACAGGAAGAAATGTTCAGCCTCACTAGCAACCAAATTAATAAAATTCAGAACCACAACCCTGGCTGCTCCTCACATGTCTAACTTGCAAACATTTTCAGAGAAGCGCTGGCCACCATGCCAGGGTACACATCAGTCTCTCACACCAGTGAGTATAACTGGTCAGACTGAAGCTGGCCTGTCCCAACAAAGCCAGAGGCAACTGCCCTGAATGTCTCCATGCTTGTCCCTCTGACCCCAAGAGGCCATGGGTAGACATCTGGAAAGAAATTTCAAATCTAATGGCAGAATCAAGATTGAGAGGGGATGGAGAGATGGCTCTGTAGTTAAGTTAGAGCTCTTGCACGAGATAGTCTCCTGGGTGCAAGTCAATGTCGTGGGTACAACCCGATGAGTGTTGACGGGTATTGACCGAGGTCCTTTATACTACAGGTGTCTACCTCCAGTCCTTCAGAATACTGGAGATGTCCGTTGAGATAAGTCCTTGTACGTAAGTAATATATCTGTGTCTGTTTAACGTATGTGGATTTATTTTTATTTCCGAAATTAATAAAATTGGAATTAAGGAAAGTATAGTGAGTGCACATAATGAGATATTAGCTAGCTTCTTTCTTTTCTTTATTACATTTATTTGTGTGTGAGTGTGTGTGTGTCTGTGTTGTGTGGGTGTGCACATGCCACTGTGTGAATTCAAGAGTCAGTTCTCTCCTTCTTGCATATAGCCAACTTCTTGAGTAGTGTTTGTAAAGACCATTAGAAAGTGCTTAGGATTGTGAAATGAAAGATGTAGGTTACAAGATAGTACATGACAGCTATTTATAGATATTTTCTAGCTGATGTTGTGGTATGCACATTTAATCTCAGCCCTCAGGAGGCAGAAGCAGGTGTATATCTGAGTTAGAGGCCACCTTGATCTATCAAGCAAATTCTAGAACAGCCAGGGCTCTGTTCCTCAAAGAAACCTTGTCTTGAAGAATCAAAACAAACATTTTTTTTAAGTCAGAACCTTTTATTTCTTTTTGAGGCAGGGTCTCGTGCAGCCTGTTCCAACTTTGAATTACTCACTAGCTAGCTGACTGTGTCAACTAGCTAGTTTATGTCAACTTAACCCCAACAAGAGTCTTCTAAGAGGAGGAGGGAATCTCAATGAAAAAAAAATTCCTCTGTAAGATTAGGCTCTGCAGAAGCCTGCACAGCCTTTTCTTAATTAATGGGTGATGATTGAGGGACTAGTCTATTGTGGGTGGTGTCACCCCTGGGTTGGTGGTCCTATGGTCTATAAGAAAGCAAGCTGAGCAAGCCATGAGGAGCAAGTCAGTGAGCAGTACCCCACCATGGCTTCTGCACCAGCTCCTGCCTCCAGGTTCCATCTCTACCCTGATTGCCTTCTGAGGATGAACTGTGATAGGGAAGTATAAAGTGAAATGAATCCTTCCTCCTCGGGCTGCTTTTGGTCATGGTGATTTGTCATAGCAACCAAAACCCTAACTGAGACACTGAGGATGACCTTGAACATCTGACCATCCTGCCTCTGTGTCCCCAGTGTTGGGATTACAGGTAGACACCACCACCTCTGGTTTATGAGTTTTAGGGATCAAAGCCAGGGCTTCATGCATACAAAGGAAACACTCTACCAACTGAGAAACAGCTCCCATCCCAGTGTGTATGTTCTTTAAAAGAAGATTAAATGTAATTCCAGTGTTTGTTTGAGTTACAGATTTGGGTTTGTTTTGTTTTTTTTTTAATCTACATTTCCAAACACTAGAATAATCAGCTTATTTTAACAGGTTTGAAGCTGGGGAAGAAAGATGTTTAAGACCTGAGTTGCTTCCTGTTCCACAGTTCTCCAAGCTCACTTTATTTCCTTTGGTTTTGTTTTGTTTTGTTTTTTACTGAGTGTGAGTGTGTGTGTGTGTGTTTGTGTGTAATGTGTGATTGGGGTGCATGCGTGCGTGCGTGCGTCTGTCTGTGCATGTGTAAGGAGGTCAGAGGCTAACGCTGGAAGTCTTCCTCTGTCACTGTCCACTTTGTCTTTTAGAAACAGAGTCTTTCACTGAATACAGAGCACATCCATTGACTAGACTGGCTGGCCCAGAAAGCTCCAGAAATCCTCCTATCTCCACCTCCCAGGTACTGGGATTATGCAGGTTATCAGGGGTCCAAGGTCAGGAGCTGAAGTTTGTACAGGAAGTACCTTAGGGACTGTGCAATCTCCTCAGCCCCTTTGTTTTTAAATAAGGTTAGGGCCCAAGAAGATACTGGCTAAATGATTGTCAGGCTGAAGGAGACATTTGTAGGATATTTAAAGAAAAAAAAAATCAGACACACAGATCACCCTCAAGATATTCAGAATCTAGTGACAGAAATAACACCATTACATTCCTAAGTCGTAAGCAAAAAAAAAAAAAAAAAAGAGGATTCCAAAACTTCAAGAAACTCAAACTTGGCTCTGAGACAGTAGCTACAGCCCGGGCTGTGCTCATAACTGTTTCAAACTGATAACCTGTCATGGCACCAGGCATAAGGATAACCCAGTGAAACTTTCACAGAGGCATCGCTAATCTGAGGTATCTTCAAGGCCTTCTACACAGAGGTCTGCACTTCCCAAATCCATCGGGAAGTAAACATGCTACAGAAACCCTAACGGAACTCTCTGAAAGGGTTAGGCGTTCACAGGGAACAGCCATTGTCCGGGGCCTGAAGCCAGGCAGTGCACAAGTGCAGCCCTAAATATTCCAAGCTTGTATTGTAACGGAAAGGAAACGTCATGCTGGGGAAGAAAACTTCCTTCATACTAACATGTTCTCCCAACCACAGCAGCACGCAACACAATGGCAGTTTGGCAAGCCACACAATGCAGGCTCTAGGGTAGGAAGCCCCAGCCAGGAAAGAAAGAGCCATGTTCACCCAAGAAGGAAAGAGCAATGTTCACCCTCACACGGAAGATATCGCAACCTTGGGATCACAGAAAAAAGCCGAAAATGAGAGGGGGGCAATTAGCACTTTCTGCCTAGAACAAAACTAAATGAATATATTGGCAAATAATAAATTTACTAATTTTAATTATCATTCTGGGAAACAGATGATCTGACTGTAAATACAAAGTCCCCTCCACAAATGGGGTGGGTGGGGGGAGCACATGGGCTGTAGAGATGGCTCAGTCAGTGACGTGCTTGCAATGCAAGTGTGACGACCAGGGTTCGAGCTTCAGAACCTGCATTAAAAAGCTGGATATATGGGAGGCCTCCCTTTTTCTGAGGAGAACAGGAGAAGGGGAGAGGAGGGAAGAGGAAGCTGCCATTGGGATTAAAGTAAATAAGTAACGATAATAGATAGACAGACAGATATAGACAGACAGACAGACAGACAGACAGACAGACAGACAGACAGAGTTGGGTGTACTGGAGTGCATTTGTAAACCCAGAACTGAGGAGGTGGAGGCAGGAGGATACCTGGGACTTGCTGGTGAGTTTCAGTCCAGCAAGAGACCTGGTTTGGAAAACAAGGTGGATTGTGACAAGGACTGACAGGAAGGTTATCCTCCGGCTCCACATGTATTCACATCCACACCGACACATGTTCTTAGTGGGGAGGATGCTGTGTTGTACGATTTAGATCTGAAAGCCACAGGACACTGAAATCTACCCTGCCATCTTTGATAGATGGTCTCTCATATCCTGAAACTCATTCCCTTGTTATGATGGATGACTTTATTAGTTGAGCAATGCCAAACCAGGAATTACTAAGAGCTTTTGGCCTAATCCTTCTTGTCTGTTTTTTTAGGTATACTCACTTAACTTTCTGGCTATAAGCTAGACAGTTTTCTTTTTTAAATTTTTTAAAATTATTTAGTATACTTTTATTTTTCCACATTGTGTTTTTTTAGCTCTATTTCCATTAGTATCTGACAGCTTAAAATACACCAAAGAGTTGATTTCAGCTTTTAATTTACTTTTTCTTTCCAGGATGTATGTGTATGCATGTGTTCATATGTGCTTGCATGCGTGTGTATGTGTGTGTATTTTTCATGGTTTTTCAGCTTACTATCCTTAAGTAAATATCAGAGAGCTCAGGGTGAGCCTTAGTGCGTCTGTTGGGTGCTGTTCAGATATCCAGTCAAGAGAAAACTCCCATGAGTTCATTTGTGTTGAAGGTCTCAAGATACTCTTTCCAGAAGAACGAATATGAAGAGGGCACATAAGTCCATCTATAACAGCACCCATATAATGCCACTAAAGGCTGGAGAGATGACTCAGTGGTTAAAGCACTTGTCACACATGAGGATCAGAGTTTAGAGCCCCAGATCCCACCTAAGAGCATGGTAGCCCACCTGTAATTCCAGCCCCAGAAGACAAGAGACAGGGGCATTGCAAGAGTAAGCGGGGTAGCAGGACTCGTGATATAGGCAAACTGTAGGCTTGATGGAGAGACCCTGCCTTGATGAGTAATGTGGAAGGGCCAAGGAGGACGATTCCTGACACCATCCTCAAGTCTCCACTTCTACATGTGTGCATGTGAACACCCCTCAACATGTGCTCATACACATGAAAAAATATGCACACACACACACACACACACACACACACACACACACACACACACGCACATGCACACATGCACACCTATACACACACACACATCCTGGAAAGATACAAAGATATACACACACACACACACACACACACACACACACACACACATATATGTGGAAACCTGGGTAGCACAGGAAACTTTCACAAAGGAGAAGGTTGCACCTTATATGAAATACAGTGAGGAAATGCACTTCAAGGGTGCCTGTTCCTACCCGCTGCAGGTCTTCTGGACAGAGACCTGTGTGACCCAGTCCCTGTAGCAGGGACATGGGATGAGGTCAAAGGAGCCAGATAATCTGAATGTAGGTTCTTCCTGCCTGGTTTGTTCAGCTAGGGTGGACCACAGATGAAGTCAGAGAATCTCATGCGGGCTTTCCAGGGTTCACATAAAAAGTTTAAGATAGTCTGGTGGATGGGAGAGAGACGGTGTTTGGATCTGTGTGGGTGGAAGATGGTGTCTGGATCTGTTTTCATCTACTAGGTCTGAATGACAGGTAGAAAGAAAGCTTCAGCAAGTAAATCTTGAGAAATTAAGTTCTCTTGTGTGTCTGTTTTGTAGCCCATGTGACATTTGAACTTTTACCTTTTAATTTTTTGAGATTGGGTCTCATGTGTTCAAGCTGTGGATAATCTTTCTCTCTGCTGGTCCTGCCTCTCTCTCTCCCTACTGAGTGCTGGGATTAGCAATTTGACGTTATTAATTAACCTTTTCATTTGATAGCAATGAAGTGTCTCCTAGTTTCAGGGTCTCCCCCAGAGTGCCTATTTTGCAGCAGCGAGGGGATGAGGATGTGTCTCGGGTTCATAGAGTGTTTGCCTACCATGCAACAAGCCCTGAGCTCCATCTCCAGCACCAAATACTCCATCTCCTCAACACCTGGGAGCTGGGGATAGAGGATCCGAAGTTTAAAGTCATCCTTGGCTACCTACGGAGTTCCAGGCCAGCGGCAGCCTTATGAAAACTATCTCAAAAACAAATAAGTGGATAAATTAACAGACAGAAATGTTGACTCGTGGGGAGCGTTTAATGGGCGTCACACTCTCTATTTTATGAATCTTTCCATGTGAACCTAGGCTTCATCTAATTTTTCTTCACATTGCAGGGAGAGTTGTTCTTCTAAGTCACAACCCATTGTGTTGTTCATCCTGCTTAAACACTTGATGTTATTCTTTAATTTTTTTTAATTTGGGTACTTAATGTTTCCGCCTCATGTATGCCTGTGTACATGTGTATCTGATTACCTAGAACTAGACAGTTATGATCTACCATGCGGGTGCTGGGAATCAAACCTGGGTCTTCTAGGAAAGCAACCAGTGCTTATACCCAGTGCTTATACCCAGTGCTTATACCCAGTGCTTATACCCAGTGCTTATACCCACTTAGCCATGGAAATCCCACACAGGATTCTCTGACTTCATCTTTGGTCCACTCTAGCTGAACAAACCAGGCAGGAAGAACCTACATTCAGATTGCCTGGCTCCTTTGACCTCATCCCATGTCACATAGGTCTCTGTCCAGAGGACCTGCAGCGGGTAGGAACAGGCACCCTTGAAGTGCATTTCCTCACTGTATTTCATAAGGTGCGACCTTCTCCTTTGTGAAAGTTTCCTGTGCTACCCAAGTTTCCTCTCCCCGGGTTCTCAAATCCCAGAGTCCACACAGTGTGTGAGTGTGTGTGTGTTCTTTGAATCACTGTCTGGCCCTCCCCAGTGTGTGCACATGTGGGGGGGGGGCACGCATATGTGAGTATATGTTTGTATATGTGTGTGTGTGTGTGTGTGTGTGTGTGTGTGTGTGTGTGTGGTATATGTATGTGTGAATGTGGTGTGTATATGTGTGTATGTATGTGGTGTGTGTGTATGAT
The DNA here is from genome assembly GCA_902729485.2 of Mus minutoides. Taxonomy (NCBI): domain Eukaryota; kingdom Metazoa; phylum Chordata; class Mammalia; order Rodentia; family Muridae; genus Mus; species Mus minutoides. The sequence goes on along the minus strand of LR753520.1, from coordinate 57,244 downwards.
GTGTGTGTGCATATGTGAGTGTGAGTATGCATATATATGTGCATGTGTGTGTGCTGTGTATATCTCTGTGTGAGTGTGTCTGTCTGTGTGTGCGCGTGTGTGGTGTGTGTCCATCTGTGAGTGTATATGTGTGTAGGTGTGTGTGGTATGTGTTTTTGCCTATGTCTGTGTGTGCACGTGTGTGGTGTGTGTCCATCTGTGAGTGTATATGTGTGTAGGTGTGTGTATGTGCATGCGCTCGTGTGTACATGTGGACCAGCCCAGCCCAGGTCTATTATGAGTTGTTCTCTGTTTCTCTTCATTTTATTGTCTCAGAAGAGACTGAATCCTTTCAGCAGAAATAAGCATTCTTTACCCGCTAAGCTAACTCCTTAGCTCCTGGAGACAACTGGCTACAGTTTTCTAACCAGATAATAAGAGATTTTTAAAAACCTGATAGCAACACCAATTTTCAAATAAAGTCTTCTGTGGAGGAGTCCCTTAGAAGGGCTGGGGATGCAGTTCCATCAGTAGAGTGCTTGTCTGGCATGCACACAAACCTCGAGTGCAATCCCCAGCGTGGCCTGTGTCAGGCAGGGTGGCATACAGCTATCATCTAACATGGGAGAGGTGGAAACAAGATAAGACATTGAAGGTCACCTCCAGCCTCATAGGAAGGTACAGACCAGTCTAGGCTGTAGGAGAACTTGTCTCAAATCGCACAGACATGGGGTCAGGGGAAGAGGGAGAGAGAGAGTTATAGTATCTTCTGTACATGATAGAATCAGTGTACTCATGAGCTCACAGCAACTGTAGTTGTCTCCATGAGACCTGCACATGATCAAGTCAGTTAACAATCCAGCATGGAACAGGAAGAGACTCATAAGCTCCCACTCACAACTAAGGAGCTATTGACAATTGGTGGCTTCTAGTGGACTCAGTATTCTTTAATGCCCTCTGGTTGGTCAATTATGCTCCAATGAAGATCCCCTGACCATGTGGATATGGACAGCGTAAATTGCATTCAATGGGCTACTAAAAAAGAAAGAGGCCATGAAATTAAGAGGGTGATGTGGGGAAACACCCAAGAGGAATTAGAAAGAGAGTAAGGGGATCGAAAGACATTGTTTATGGTCAAAAGACATGGTTTATGGCATGAATTTCACACACACACACACACACACACACACACACACACACACACACATATATATATATATATATATATATATATATATATATATATATATAAAACTTTACATTAAAAACATAAAAGAATAGGTTGCTGTGAAAATTAGAAGGCTGCGGTAGGAGAGAGTAAGTAAGCTGTTGCCAGGAGAACAGATAGGAGTCGACATGACAAAGTAGGAAGGAACAGACTTGGAGATGTCAAAACAGCAGCCTATGAGGCAATGAGCTCAGCGGTTGGAGAGAGTGAGCTAGAAAGGAATGTGTTGTTGCGTCTGGAGACTTGGAAGCTGGAGAGAGTGATGGGAGAAGCTAGGGAGAGAGATGGGAGAAACTAGGGCGAGAGATGGGAAGAGCTAGGGAGAGTGATGGGAGGAGCTAGGGAGAGTGATGGGAGGAGCTAGAGAATGACGGGAGGAGCTAGGGCAAGTAATGGGAGGAGCTTGAGCGAGTGATGGGAGGAGCTAGGGTTGTGATGAGAGGTGAGGTTGGGGGAGAAAACAAGACCACTGGGCTCTGGAGGACCTCATTTAGGATGCTGGGGACGCCCCTGTGTTGAAACAGGCCTGTGGAATGACACGTTAAAGTTTCTGTCTGTGGTCAGGAGATGACTGGGTGGGGTCAAAGCCAGACTAACGGTGGCCATCACTACTAGATCTGAGTTTGGCTTGTGGGTATTTGTGAGGTAGACCTTTTAGGTATAACCGACAGGATGTGGAGATAAACAGGTTTCTGACTTAAGAAATTAGGTGGCTGGCTGTCTGGAGAGACAGCGCAGAGTGCTTGCTGCTCTTGCAGAGAACCAGAGTTCACTTACCAACACCATGTTGGGTAGCTCACAATCAGCTGTAATTCTAGCTCCCAAAAACCTGACACCATCCTCCAGCTTCCTCAAGCATGACACTCATGTGTACAAACTCACACACAGACACACATATACACATAAATATAAATAAATGTTAAAAATTAGGTAGATGAATATGCCTTTTACTGATATGGGGAAGATGCCATGTATTAGTTAGGGGATAGAGATAAGATGATGAATGGATAGATTTGTAGATACATAGATAATAGAAAGATGATGATAGACAGAGATAGACAAACAATAGATAGATAATAGATCAATGAGAGAGAGAGAGAGAAAGAGAGAGAGAAAGAAGATAGAAACTCCAATTTCCTAAGTTCTACCCTTCCAGCCTCCCTCCCAATGCTCAGACTGCAAACGTGTGTCATCTCACCCGGTTTTATGAAGTGCTAGGAGTCAAAACCTGAGGTTCATGCAGTCCATTCTGCTAAGTACTATATTAAATGGTCCCCAAGAAACTAGTTCAAGGAAAGGAGAGACATTCTTTTATATATATATATATATATATATATATATATATATATATATATATATATATATATATATATATATCGCCATAGATAAAAAGCCCAGGGCTGATAAGATTGTTTTGCCACCAAAGTACAAAGTTCTAAGGACTGGGTACATAGCTCAGTGCTTGTCTAGCTTGCCCAAGGCTTTGGGTTTCATCCGCAGTAAGAGAGAGAGAGAGAGAGAGAGAGAGAGAGTTTCCAAAACACAATATTTTTACATAGCAAGGAGAATAAAATTTTAGGGCCATCACCTCAAACTTATCAACATACCTCTTGTTAACACCTCTTTAGTCAAGAGGAAGGCCATGTGACCCAACCTAAATGAAGCAGAGAACTGAAATAAAGACTTTGGATAAACAAAGTCTTTATTTGTGATTCTAGGTGATTCTAGGTTGTAGCAAGTTAGCGGGTAAAATTAGCCATCCGGGGCTGGAGAGATGGCTCAGCAGTCAAGGGTACTTGCTATTCTTGCAGAAGACTCGGATTTGGTTTTCAGCACCTACACATTGGGCCACAACTATATAGCTTCCATCTCAAAGGATCTGATGTTTTCTTCTTTATTTTTTTTAAGCCAGGTGGTGGTAGCACACATACCTTTAATCGCAGCACTCAGGAGACAGAGGCAGGCAGATCTCTGTGAGTACAAAGCCAGCCCTGGTTTACAGAGTGAGTTTCAGGTCAGCCAGGACTACAGAGAAACCCTATCTCAGAGAAAGAGAGACAGAGACAGAAAGAGACAAAGAGAGAGAGAGAGAGAGAGGAGAGAGCTGTGTACATGAATGTTTTGCCTGCATAAATGTATGTGTACAGAGTCCAAAGAACCCAGAAGAAGTCAAATCCTCTAGAACTGGAGTTGCAGACAGCTGTGGGCCACCATTCCAATGCTGAGAATCTGAAAGAGCAGGCAGTGCACTTCACCACCGAGCTATCTCTCCAGTCCCTGGTGTCTTCTTCTGACCTTCACCAGTACCAAGCATGCAAATGGTATACACACACACACACATGAAGCAAGAACCTCACATACATTTTTTTTAAAAAGTATAAAAATAAAAACTAGCCATTACAACATTTATTATTACCGTGTGATTATTGTTATCTTAAAACATCCTTTCTTTCTTTGTCCAGCCCTCCCCTCCCCTCCCCCTCATCTCATCGTTCTCCCTGGTTACTCCTCATCCCCTGACTACCCACAAGTGGCTAGTGTGCACACACTAATGAGGTACTTGGGCACTGAAGGATCCTAATCCCAAATCACAAAGACCCTACATAGGACCTCAGCTGCTATCCACACATTTTTATTTAAAAGCAGATAAAGGTGGAATTAGTCCAGCACAGAGCCAATGCAGAGAATGGGGAGGGGAGAGGATATGAAGTGTCAATTTAAAATCCTTGTGTGTGTCCCTGCCCTTCCCGAGCTCATAACTTCTGCTTAATAGGTTATGTCACCGCTAATGCAGCTTCCTCCTATGAACCGCTCCGTACATCTCCCTCAAAAGCAGTTACCACAGACGATGAAGGAAGATAGACAGTCAAGCCCCCCCCCCCCCCGTTCCATAATTGAAATGGCTAATTCAGCCGCCGAAGCAGTTCCTACACAGATGCTCAGATTCGGTCCTGAGTCTGGAAATCTGCGGTGAATGAATTGACTGGGGATGTCGAACAAAGAAGAGCATCATTATCTATGATCAGGAAAAAGTATCCTAATGAGTGTTAATATCCCCCTGCTGAGACTCCTGTCATCCGCCACATGATGCTTTATCATCAGGTTTTGCGGGGTGTGATCTTCCAGCTCCACACCAGCGAGGCTTTGAGCACAGACAGGAGCAGATGTGTGAGCTGAGGCTGGTGTAGTACTGTCCGGAGCGGAAGATGCCGCCCACGCCTATAAGGATTTCCTAGACTGAGACCTTTACAGAAGAATTGCCTCAACGGGGCTAAGGAGACAGTTGTCAGTAAAGTGCAGGTTGTGCAAGCATGAGCTCTCCAGTTATAGCCCTGTATTAAGAAGTCAGGTGTGAGTTTGGAGAGACAGCTCATGGTTAAGAGCGCCTACTGCTCTAGCAGAGAACTGGAGTTCAGTTCCCAGCACGCAGGTTAAGCAGCTCAAAACCGTCTGTGATCCCAGCTCCAGAAGATCCAACGCCCTCTTCTGGCCTCTGAGGGTACCTGTAGCCATGCGCATAAGCCCACATGTAGACACACATATACATAAAATCTTTTTTAAAATACAAATAAACCTTTTAAAAACACAAAGTAGGAGTGTTGGCACACATTTGTCATGCCAATGCTGGTGAGGTAGAGACAGGTGGAGCCTGAAGCTTACTAGTCAGCCAGCCTAGCTGAATTGGTAACTCCAGGCTAAAGAGAGATTCTGTCTCAAAAACTATGGTGGATGGTACCCAAGACACCAGCCTTTAGGTTGTCCTCTGGCTCTAATGTACACACAAGTGTTCCTCAACACACACACACACAACTGCACTCAATTTGTAAGGCCATTAAAAACAAGTATTAATTGACTAAACTCATGAGGAGGATGTGGAAATTGACTTTGGGTAGGTGACTTGTGTGTTCTGGCTTGCCTGCAGGAGAATCTGAAGGTTTGATATTTCTCAGTGATAAATGTAGAGTCCAGAGCAGACCGGGCACAAGTCAGCTTAATAAATGTGCTTCAGTGAACACCCTGACAGGAAGAGGTGCAGGTGGGACCTCCCTGGATTCCTTTCTTTCCACCTCCCCTCTCCCTCCCCTAAAGTCAGTGCCCTGATAGACTGATTTGAAAGGCAAAGAAATAGCCTTACAGACAGTAAGGAAGAAATCCCAGGGAGCATGCCATATGTGGAAAGGTAGGGGGAAAGAGAGATAACAGTAAACTGGTGCAATTTGACAGACCCAGCTGAAACCCTCCACATGAGGTTTTTCTGGATGTTGGGCACCTCGCCAGCCACATTTGGCTTGTGACAGCCAGGCCTGAGGGGACGCCAGGTGGGCAGTTATCTGGGAGTGTCAATATTTTCGTTCTCCCCCGCCTCACCCTCCACATCTACCTCCCAAGTGCTAGGACTATAAGCACACACCACCATGCCCACTTTACATCATGCTAGGGTTGAATCCAGGGCTTCCTACATGCTAGGTAAACACTATACCAACTATGTCCTGGTCCCTGGTGGGGGAGGGGGTGTATGGTCTAAGTAGCAAAGGGGAAGGTTCTTTCCACCCTATCACTTCTTTCCTAAAATAAAAACACCTATCCTAATCGGTGACAATGCTAAAACTCCAGGAGGAAGTCCTCTGTTCCTTTAACTCCCTTGTTTCTTTCAGCCTTAAACAATAGCAATACATACAAAGTGTCCAAAAGCTCTCTGGGAAAGCCTAGGCCATCTCCTGCTTCCACTGACCTTAGATAATGGAGTTCCTGACCAAAGGCAAAAGAAACCTAACATTTGTTTGCCTGTTTTCTAATTAAACTCCAGACCAAGTCCAAATATGAAATGTGAAAACATTGTTCAAAATGATAGCAACTGGAGAGACGGCTCAGACAATAAAGTTCTGGTCTCGCTAACAATGAGGGCCTGGGTTTTATTCTCACAACCCACGTAAAAAAAGAAAGAGTTGAACATGAACAAGGTTGCCCATGTTCATAATCCCATCAGGAGAGAGACAGACAAGGGGGTCCCTGGGACTCACTGACCAACCTCCCTATCTTATTTGTTGAGTTCCAAGTCAGTGAGAGACTGTCTCAAAACACAAGATGAGCTGGTGAGGAGAGTAACACTGAAGGTTGACCTCTGGTATGACCTCAGGTATGTACACATACACATGTATCTGAAACACACACACCTGAACTCATATACCACATACATGCACCTGCACACACACATGCACACACTCACACACACACACACACACACACACACACACATATATGCACCCAAATTCATATACTACACGTACACACCAGCACACAAACACAATAAAAATGAAGGTGTGCTATAAAATGTTCCTGATATATCTTGTCCCTTACAAAGCCTAGAGAATAGCTTAGCAATGGTAACTTGTAAACACATGAAAGAGTACACTCCATTAGAAAATGGTGTTTTTCTATTTTAGTGAGTCAGTAGAAATCTGATTTTTAAAGTACAGATCTTGCCTTTATTACTCTGTGTGTAATTCTCTGCCCATTTAAAAAACAAGATTTAAAAAATAAAGCAAGAATAAATAAATAAAGAAAATGTTAGCGGTGAATACCAGAAGGTCAAGATAAATGCTTGCATTAGAGGAAGAAAAAGAAGAGAAAGAAATCTAAGAAACAAAGCTTGCCCACCATTACTATTGGTTTTGATGATGATGTTAATATTATGAATAGTGATTGCTTTGTTTGAAACAGCCCTTTTACATAGCCCAGGCTAGCCCCAAACTCACTATATATTCCAGGATAGCCTCAGATTCCTGACAATCCTCCTGACTTAATCTTTGCATGCTGCAATTGTAAGCAAGCACAAACAGGTCCCCTTAACTGTGGTAGTTTTTAATGGAGTAATCTCAAAAAAAGGATGACCACATAAATGCAGAAAATTACAAATTATTAGGGAGTGAGGAATAGGATTAAATATTGAGGCAGATTGCTTCTCGGCCTTTTGGCTAAGATCAAGTGTAAATATTGAGGCAGAAGAAATGAAAGCAGATTAGAGAGATGGCTCAGTAGGTAAAGAATTTGTCCTGGAGGATCTAATGACCTGTGTCTCTCAGTGATGGAATGTGACCTGAGAGGTCTAAGTTGAAATAAAGCCTTTCCTTGTCCAGTTGCTTTTGGTTGTGGTGTTTTAACCCAGCAATAGAAACCCTAAGACAGTAGTAGAGGGATGCAAAAGTCCACATACCTACAATCCCAGCAGGTCCGTGGAGAGATGGGAGACAAGGGAGTGCTGAACACACAGGAGCCCGTGAGCTTCCAATGAGTAACAAGAAAGCACCAGTCTCAAGCAAGGTGGAAGGAAGAGACCCACACCTGAGGTCGTCCTCTGACCACAGACGGGCTTTGACTGCATGCACTTGTACCCGTACACATGTACTTGTGTACACATACAGAGACAGACGACAGACAGGCAGGCAGCCAGGCAGGCAGAAGTAAAAAACAAAAATATCTCCATTCGTATAGGGTCCATAATTTCCAGGTTTACATAAGTGCTAATTCACACATTAAAAAATTAAAGAAGACACACAAAAGCAGAGGACATCTTAGCCAACGTGGCGATCATCCCTTCCCAGAGTCTTTGCTCAGCGAGCCTCACTGTCAGTCATGTTAACAATAACTATGCACATTTTCACTAAATAAAACATCTATGGAGAACTCAAAGAGTATATGGGCTGTAAGAATTTAATCTGTGTGTTAGTGGGTGTGTGTGTTAGTAGGTGTTTGTGTGAGTGTTCTCTCTCTCTCTCTCTGTCTCTCTCTCTCTCTGTGTGTGTGTGTGTGTGTGAGAGAGAGAGAGAGAGAGAGAGAGAGAGAGAGAGAGCCAGAGGCCAACATCATGTTGTGTTTTGAAAACTGGTCTCTTGTTGGCCTGTTAATGGTCAGTGAACCCCAGGGACCTGCCTGGCTTTGCCTGTATTTCACTGATATACAAGTGTGTGTCGCAGCCCCTCCTGGCTTTCTCTTGTGTGTGCCCTTGTCTTTCTATGGCCAGCTCATCACCTGCTGAGCCATCTCCTCAGTCAGCTGTGGGAATGTGAAAGTGAGTGAGCAGCAAGGCCTTCTGCCTGCCTGTATGGAAACCAGACAACAAACAGAGCAAACAACCAGACAACAAACAGAGCAACAACCCAACCAAGACAACAAACAGAGCAAACAACAACCCAACCAAGACAACAAACAGAGCAAACAACAAGACAACAGACAGAGCAAACAACCCAACCAAGACAACAAACAGAGAAAACAACCCAACCAAGACAACAAACAGAGAAAACAACAACCCAACCAAGACAACAAACAGAGAAAACAACCCAACCAAGACAACAAACAGAGAAAACAACAACCCAACCAAGACAACAAACAGAGAAAACAACAACCCAACCAGCAAGAACATTTTTGGGGAGTGACTGGCAAGCTAACAGGGTGACATCTAATTGATAATTCATCCATTCTTCAGTAAATATATAATGGGCACTTAATCAATGAATTTGTGTAAGAACAAGCCGCCCCAAACTTAGTAACTTAAATAGTCATGGTCTCCTCTTCTTCCTCCTTTTCCTCTTCCTCCTTCTGTGGTGACAGGATCTAATGTAGCCCAAGCTAGCCTCAAACTTGCTGTGTAGCCCAGGATACAAATGAACTTTTGATCCTCCCCTCCCCATCCCCCAGTAAGGAGTTACAGGCATTTACCAACATACATGACTGATTTTATGTAGTGCTGGGAATAGAACTCCAGGTTTTGTGTATGCTAGATAAGCCCCAGCTCCAGCCACCATCTCTTTAATTGGCTCTTTTCTTTTCTTTTCTTTTCTTTTCTTTTCTTTTCTTTTCTTTTCTTTTCTTTTCTTTTCTTTCTTTCTTTCTTTCTTTCTTTCTTTCTTTCTTTCTTTCTTTTTCGTCTTACTCTGCAGCCTCAGGCCGACCTGGTATTCCCTTTGTAGATCAAGTCAGAATTCACAGAGATCCACCTGCCTCCGTTTCCAAACGCCAAGTGCTGTAATTAAAGGTATGTACCACCACATCCAGCTAGTTGGCAATTCTTTTGATGGTCTTTGGAAATGGACCCAGCTAGACAATTCCTCTGGTCTTATTCCCTCATTCCTGTACCTGTGGCCTGCCATTCACCACATAGACAGTGAACCTCTGGGGAAGGCAGGTCTAGTTGTTGACAGTGAAGGTGAACCACCAGTCTGTCTCTCGCCCTCTGCAGTCTACCCTAACTGTATTCACATGCAATGCTGAAGAACAAAAGTCGAGGCTCAGAGCCGACATGACATCACAACCCGTCTGTGGATTTCTATGGCCAACACAGGTCACAGGCCAGAGATTGCAGAACTAATTTGCAAAGGCTGCGCACTGAAGAAAAAGAAGAGCTCAATCCAGCTACCCAGGGGTGAGCTAGGCATTGAGAAGAGAACCGTGAGACGGACAGACATAAAGCCCATCTTCCTGAAAGCTATGAGCTATTGTTTATGGCCAAGACCTACTGTCTAAACCCCCACTAACGGAAGCACACCTGTCTATAGCTCTAAGACAATGGGTGTAGAATGACTGTTTACCTGCGGGACACTAATGTTGACTCTATTAATTGGCACTTGGCACCTGAGACAGGGGATTCTTCGTGCTCAACGTGGGACCTATTAACACGCCTTATTGTGAATAGAACTAATTACTAAAATTGGATTGCAACCAAGCCACCCTCAGCCACTTCTCTCTACAATGCCAACATGGTTGAGCAAAGGACGTTTGCAATTCTGTCGAAATCCCATTTTAAGATGGAGTCATTTGTTCTTTGCCTCAGACTCCCAGTTGCATCTGGTGCCCCTGGACCAGAATCATTTGTCCAGAAGGTGACCTTCACCATCGTGGCTTTCGCCTGAGAATCAACCTCCAACAAACACGATGCAAACTGAGAGCCAGGAGTCCTAGCCAAGGGCTGTTGGCCATCCACCTCCCAGATGTCAGAGCCCAGAGACAGAAGGTGATTGTCTCCAAACAGCCTCATCCTGTGGCTCAGCAGGGGGGCAGCCATGTGGCAGACATGATGGGACCTGCTTTGCCAAGACAGAGCTCTCCACAGGGCCAAAACTGAGAAACTTTCCAGATTCTGGAGGAAAGGCTGGGCCAAACTCTGTGAGCTTTGTCTCAATTTCCCTTCCTGGAGAATGTGCTTTCTCCTCTGGCTTAAATATGCACGACAGTACTTCCACTTTTGTACACTTGGCTCTGTCCATCAACATATTCGCATGATTTGCCATAGGATGACTTTGTCAGTAAAGTAGTTGCTTTGTAATCATGAGGACCTGAGCTCAGACCTACAGCACCCTCTTGGAAGCTGGGAGTGGACTTGCCTATCTATAACCCTGGCACTGGTAAGGGCAGAGGCAGGCAGTCCTGGCCTGTCAGCCTAGCCAATCAGCTCTGGGTTCAGCGAGGCACCCTGTCTCAAAAGATAAGGAAGGAAGGTCAGCAAAAGAGGTGCCAAACGAAGACCTGAGTTGAATCCCCAGGACCCATATGGTGGGAAGAGAGAACCAACTCTGACATCCACATTCACTGTAGCACTCTTCTGTGGTATTTATGCTGAGAGAGAGAGAGAGAGAGAGAGAGAGAGAGAGAGAGAGAGAGAGAGAGAGATTAGAAACAGCCACCAACCAAACATCAATACCACCAGTCCTATAACCTCCCTCCACCCCTACTTAACACCAGATGGTACCCAAATTTGCTTATTTCAAAGCAACAGGGAGGTTTCCTCTGGGTGGTCAAACATGATGGTCCCAGAGTTGAAACAGAGCGGGAGCAGGAGGAGACACTGGGCTGTCAAAGCTGAGACTTCCCGCAGAGTTCCATTTTTATCTCTGGTCAGCTTCTTAACTTCTTTTCAGCCAGGAGCCCTCATCACATATCACTGAAAGGAAGGGAAAGGGGCGGCCTCACCCAGGACAGTAGCAGGCCGTCGTCCAGCTGGCCCGGAGCCTTGTCCCTCTGTTAATCATCAAGCAAGCTTTTCCGCAGGCTTCTTCGTGCTCTCTGTAGGTTATACTCATATGCCCCTAATGGTGTGTCTCAAGTGCACAAAGTTTGCTTTTGCTTTCTCAGCACAACCTTCACAAATTACAGTGTGGCTTAGCAGAGAGCCTGGGTTGTTTTCCTTTTACAGATGTGATGCTAANTTAGTGTTTTCGTAGGTCCCCTGAGTGTGTGGACACCCTGTGGGTTTCTGATTCTTGTGTCTTTCTTTCCTCCGGCCCCTGTTGGTTTGCCTGGTCCAACTGCAACACGATGGCGTTTGTTTTGTTTTGTCATGTTTTGCTGTTATCACTTAGAAACCTGTTCTTTTCTAGTGGGAAACAGAAAGAGTGGATCCAGATGAGAGGAGAGGTAGGGAGGAACTGGGAGGAGTAGAGGGAGGAGCAACTGCAACCAGAATATACTATATGATATAATGTATTATATTATATATATTACATTCCCTTTTAATAACGGGAAGGTAAGAAATACATAGACAGCTTATTAAGAAAGGAAAAAACATTCCCAAGAGTGACAATTGGGGGCTGGAGAGATGGCTCAGAGGTTAAGAGCACTGACTGCTCTCCTGGAGGTCCTGAGTTCAAATCCCAGCAACCACATGGTGGCTCACAACCATCTGTAACAAGATCTGATGCCCTCTTATGGTGTGTCTGAAAACAGATACAGTGTACTTACATATAATGAATAAATAAATCTTTTGAAAGAAAGGAAGAAAGAAAGAAAGAAAGAAAGAAAGAAAGAAAGAAAGAAAGAAAGAAAGAAAGAAAGAAAGAAAGGCAATTAGCTGAATAAAGAACCCAGAGTCCTGGACCATGTAGTGACCATGACTAAGACATTCACAAAAGCACATACATCTCCCAAGGTTCTGTATCACAGGCTTTTATTGAGCATGTCCAGTTCCACAGGAAAAACCAAGGTAAGGGTGTTCAGTCAAACTCTTCTTCCCGGCGTTAACCTTGAGGCTACATCCATTCCTAAACCCCTGGCATACACCTACAAGGCACAGTTCTAAAGGTACAGTGTCCTAACCACTCCCCTTTCCACCCAATACCTACTTATTCCTGGCGTCCCATGGTGCTCTGAGTTCATCTCCGTGATATATGTAGCTTTTAGTCTCCAAAGCCAGACTTTACCTCACTTAGGTTAATCCTCAGTTTATGGCACAGTGTGAAACCATACAAGGTATGCAGTATTTGTGGACGGAAACTGTACTAAACCCAAGACATGGCTTTGAGCTCATAGCATCAGAATCCTTTCTTGCTCCCAAGAGTAAATGGCTGGGAGCCAAACGGTGCTGTGGAAGCCGATGAAGACTGGCTAGTGTTGTGTAGCCATTTCCTGACAATTGAAACATCCCCGCTGAGAGAGTAGGGAGGCTCCTAACACTCAGGCTCTGGGAGCGTGGAAAGTTACAAGATCCACCAGTCCGTGGGAGCGCCAGCGTTGCAGCTTTGGTGACGTGTGGCCCATGCTGGGGTGAGGCAGCTGCCTTTCCGTCACTCACATTTCTGACATAACCCCAAGAAAGTCATTGGTTCACAGCCGTGCTAAACTTGGCTGAAATCGTTTCTTTAGCCTGTTGTTTGGTGCCTATCTGGAGTGAACAGACATTTATTTGCATTTCCCCTGGAAGAATCATGCAACAACTGGAATATAGTGTCAAATATAAAATAAAAATAGACCAGGCAGATGACCAGAGATGATTATGGGTTACACTTTACTGTCTCCCCTCCAGCTTCTCTTTTCTGTAAACATGCACCTACACATTGAGATTCCAAATAAGACTGAATTATTTAAAAATCCGTATTTTTAAAAAAATTGCATTTCCAATAGTTCTTGTCATTTCTAGCCCAATGGTCAAATATGTCCCAATACATTCCAATATTCAAACATAGACAAGTATCTTCATTTATTTACCCTTTTAAAAAATGACTACACGCTTTGTTACTCTTTGATAAATCTTTCTTCGAATTTTGACCTATTTTTTTTTTCTGGAATAAAATAATCTACAACTTACAGGTGGGTTTAAAAATGACAATTTAACAGTAACTAAGTAATTTTATTCATGAAAAAGCAGTAGTCTGAGGGTTGTTGGGTGTTTTTGTTTTTGTTTTTGTTTTTGTTTTTTTTGTAATAGAAGGGCTGGTAGCATGGCACAGTGGGTAAAGCTCATGTGACCCAAGCCTGGCACTGAGTGCCATGTGCACCATGCGCATGTGCACCTGCTCACACACACTAAACCACAAACGTCAAAGTTATTATAGATAAAGACAAACAGCATGGAAGGAAATTATAGTTCTCTGTCTACCAAAGCAAAATTACTTTACAGATGGGAAACCAAGACCTGAAATGATTTGTCCAAAGTCAGACTGATAGATTAGACTAACACCTTTTATTTTCCTTGTTTTGATTTTTATGTTTATCTTGGGTATGAGTACAGAGGGTGCGTATTTGTCATGGAACATCTGTAGAAGTCCAAGGACAACTTCCAACAGCTGGTTTTCACAGCCAGAGATTGTGGTACATGGCTTTAATCCCAGAATCCTAGAGGTAGAAGCAATCAGATCTCTGTGAGTTCAAAGCCAGCCTGGTCTACAGAGTGAGTTCCAGGACAGCCAGAGCTACATAGTGAAAACCTGTCTCAAAAATAACAAAAATAAACAAATAAAATAAATAAAAAGTTAATTTTTTTTTCTTTCTACCATGTGGGTCCTGGAGCTATAACTCAAGTCCTCAGCCTTACCTTTTCCCACTGAACCATCTCAAAGACCCTGGATTAACATTTTTGAGAAGAAATTAGAAAACCAATTTAATGAAAACTGTCATTCTTTTTTTTTTTTTCAACTTTTATTAGATATTTTCTTCATTTACATTTCAAGTGTTATCCAGAAAGTCCCCTATATCCTCCCCCCTCCCGGCCCTGCTACCCTACCCACCCGCTCCCACCCCCTGGCCCCGGCGTTCCCCTGTATTGGGGCATATAAAGTCTGCATAACCAAGGGGCCTCTCTTCCCACTGATGG
>LR753520.1:0-42660 GCA_902729485.2 Mus minutoides | reverse complement strand
CACAGTAGGGACTCAAAGTGACAGAGGCCTTGCCTCCCAGATCTGAGGAGAACACAAACATGCACAAATGAGGAGAGATGAGATAGAACAAGCTAAACAGAGAGCAGAACAAGGGCCAGTGACTACTCCTCCACAGCCATGATGCTTGGGACCCAGGTGATGACAAGGGACTGGGGGGGAAGCAGTCCTTCCGAAAGCTGTGAGCCAGAAGTAGATGGCCTGTCTGTGGGACAGAGATTTTTTTCATTAGTCAGGGCCTGGACAGATGGCTCAGCAGTTAGAAGTTTTTGCTGCTCTTCCAGAGGATCTAAGTTCAGGTCCACATACCCACCACAGGGTGGTTCACCATCCGTAACTTCAACTCCAAGAAATCCAACATCCTCTTTTGGCCACTATGGGCAATTGCCTGTAAGTGTATGGTGCACATACACACACAAATAAATTAACCTTTTTAAAGGTTAATTATTCACTTTTGCAGGACATAGTGGTGCATGCCTTTAGTCCCAGCACTTGGGAGGCAGAAGCAGGCAGATTGCTGCAAGTTTGAGGCCAGTTTGGTCTACAGAGTGAGTTCCAGGACAGCTAGAGATACATATGGAGAACCTGCTTCAAAACAGCAAAACAAAACAAAAACAAAATCTTAAGTTTTATATTTTAAAGTTAATCGATTGAGATGTTTTATTAACAATTCGCTAATAGGAAACTGGCTTATTTAAAATAAAACTACCTCAGAGGGAGGGAGGAGCTAATGCTAAAGCCTTGAAGTCTACAGCAGGCAGTTAAGATTTTGTTAAAGGTCTGGTGTAAGCCATCAAAGGGCTTCAAACACGCTCCGTACATCTTTTTCCTGGATTTGAAATCATCTGTGCAAGAAAGGCACAGAGCTGAGGAAGACAGCCTGAGGTAAGCCCAGGATTAAGAATCCTTGTGAAGAGGAGAAAGTTGTACAGGAAACTGCCATGTTCTCAAGAGTCTTGGACAAGAAGGTGTCTGAAGAAGAAGGGTGGTGGGGCTGCAGCGTCCATCAAGGCCCAGGGGATTCAGAGGGAAAGGTCACCGGTCTTCAGGAAAAGGTGGAGCATTGGTGACTTTGGAAGGAGAGAATTCAGTGGTGGCTGAGGCAAAAATCCCAAATAGAAAGGAACACAAAAGATGGAGACAAAAGCAATCTGGCTCTTGGAGGGAGATTCTCTCTAAAGAACAGCAAAAAATACAGTTTACCCACTGCCAGAGAGCTTGGGTCCTGGAAAGTGCGTGCACATGTGCGTGTATGCACATGTGTGTGTAATCTCATGTGCATGCGTGCATGCGTGTGGGGGGGGTGTAGATGGGTGTGTGGGTGTGTGAGTGTGCATGTGTGCTTGTGAGTGTGCATGTGTGCATGTGGGTGTGCATGTGTGCGTGTGGGTGGGTGTGTGAGCTCATGTGTGTGTGTGTTGTGTGTAAGCTCCTGTGGGGGGATGGGGTGTGGGGGTGTGTGCAGGTGTGTGTGTGTAAGCACGTGTGTGTGTGTGTGTAGACTTCGGATTTGGCCTGGAACATCTGACTGCTCTGCAAGCCCCAGGGCTTCTCATCTCTGACCTCAGTGATAGAACTACAAGCACAAACCATGTCATCTTTCTTACATGGATTGATGGATTGTACGGACGGAACTCAGGTCCTCATGCATCCAAGGCAAGCACATTATCAAGTATGCCTGTAGCTCCACAGGGAGTGTTCTGAAAGCGCTGTCTAGAAGAATACTCTTTCGTGATGGGAATGATCTTGTCTGCTATTAGATCGTCGGTAACACACACTTGCGTATGGACCATGGCATGGGCCTACTCAGATGGCTTCTGGGTAACTCTGGCTCCTAGGATCCTCACACAACCACTCTTTTCTTCCTCATATGTTTACATCTGCTGGTGTCTAGTCAAGCTTTTGTTTTATAATAAGGAAAAAGGTCAGACCAGAGAGATGCCTCAGTGAGTTAAGGCGCTTGCACCAAGCCTTACAACCTAAGCTCCATCACCAGGATCCACGTGGTAGAGGAAGTGAACCGACTCTTGCAGGTTATTCTCTGACATAAATAGATGTAGTTTTAAAAAAATACGTCCCATATGGCCAATTCTGTGCATCATTCTTGATAGGTCACTTTAATCTCTGTGTGGTTCCATCTGAAGTCTGTAGCGAGAATACTTCATTTCCATCTTGTACAAAGTCTTGCCCTTGGAATCATGTAACCTATGATGACCTTGAACCTGTGGCTGGGTTAGGTTTTTGTTTTTGACTGTGTATATGTATGCATATTTGCATGTGTGTGCATGTATGTGTGTGGGGATGCATATGCACATATATACATGTGCTTGCAGAGGGCTGAAATTGATTTCTAGTGTCTCACCCCATCAATCTTCATATTTATTGAGGTATTGAGGTGGGGTCTCTCGCTGAGTCCAGAACTAAGCATTTCTGGCTGGTCTGGCTAGCTTGTCCTGAGTAGCCCCTGTCTCTGCCTCCCAGGTGCTGGTACTACAGACAGCTGCCATGCTCACCCAGCTCTTGTGGCTTTTCCATGGATTCTGGGGATCCAAACTCCAGTCAGCCCTCAGGCTTGCAAGGCAAGTGTTTTATCTACTGAGCTATAGTCTCAGCCTGACCTTGGACTTCTAGTTCTTCTCCTAGCACTTCCTATGTGCTAGGATTGCAGATAGGTACCGCCATTACAGATCCTGCTGTGCTGGGGAATCAAACCTAGGGCTGTGTGCTAGACGAGCAGTCTACCAACTGAGCTTTATCTCCAGTTCCTCGGTTCCTATCTCCTAAGGAAAAGGTGACACAGTCCTGTGGATCTGTAGGAAGTGCAGTAAGATAAGTGCTCAGATGTGACAAGCAGTGGGGAATTCCATTCCCAGGTTTTCTGTGTATTGCTGGAAGATCTTAAGTGAAGGATGTCAACCCCTCAGAAACTCAGCTCTTACACAGTTAACCGGGGATAACAAGACTGCAGGGTGTGGTGGGGATCAAAAGAGGGCACACCACCAGCCTGGCATAGGACAGCCAAGTCGTAAGTGCCATCTATTATCATTATTAGCAGACATTAGAGAAAGCAGCCTTGGAGATATACCTCCATTAGGGTGTAGGCTTAAGGGAGACTCAGCCTCTAAGACTGGTTTATCATCGAGAAGTGGCTATGCCTGGTTCCTATGACCCTGGGATAAATTGAGTTTCTGGAAGCAGAGATCCAGGATAACAGAAAGGAGTAACTTGGCTGTGTGTGTGTGTGTGTGTGTGTGTGTGTGTGTGTATGTCTGTGTGTGTCTCTGTGTGTGTCTCTGTGTGTGTCTCTGTGTCTGTGTTCTGTGTTCTGTGTCTGTGTCTGTGTCTGTGTTCTGTGTCTGTGTCTGTGTCTGTGTCTGTGTCTGTGTCTGTGTCTGTGTCTGTGTCTGTGTCTGTGTCTGTGTCTGTGTCTGTGTCTGTGTCTCCATCCTAGGAGGGGATAAAAGCACAAGAGGGTCTGGAGGGAGTCTCTAATAAACATCACTGACTACCGGTGACTTGTTCTCTTCCACAGACTAGCATCTGCCAGAACTGCCCACTTAACTCCCAGAGCCTGACTGATAAGTCCAAGCTGCAGCTGCCAGGCCGGCAGTGGTCTGCTTAGAACTTCAAATGAATGTTCCCAAACCCGCCCACTTTCTCCACATAGTGCTTCCCGATAAGTCTCCCTTGCTCCCGATAAACGCTTTGAAGCACAGCTTGTCTGTTAACAAGTGGCTTTTGACTGTGTTGGAGTTTGATCTTTATTTTTCTCTTCTTCATCAGACTCCTTTAAATGGGTTCTTTCACACTCCTCAGACCAGCCTAAAGGAAACCCCATGAGACAATGGCCCAATTCTTCCTGGATGCAAGGAGTGAGCTGTCAAAGGGGGGGCCACAGGGCCCTCCTACAGGGCCACAAAGGGACAGAGCCCTGGCTGATGCTCTGCACAATGAAAAGTGAATTCAGCCAGCTTCACACACAGGCACCCAGTGAGGAGAGGCTGAGGTACTGCCAAGGCTGAGGCTCAGGGCTCCTCACTCAACTTCAGAGAAAACTCATTGCTCCAGACAGCAGCTTCTCCACGAGAGAGAACAAGTTGTCAGGTATCCGAACCCCCAGCACTTCCCTTGGTTTGATCCCAGCATAGCATAAAACCAGATATGTAGTGAGCATCGGAAGTCTCCACATTTCGGAAGTAGAGGCAAGACAACCGAAAGGTCATCCTGTCCTACAACGGGAGTTCAAGGCCAGTCTTGGCCTTCACAAGACTTTGTCTCGCAAACAAAGTTGCCTCAATGTAGTGGCTTGATTATAAATGGCCTAAACTAATCGATGGGGAAATAAATATACGAAAAAGCAAACTCATTAAGGTATTAGTTGAAGAAATTAGAACGTTTGTTTGTGTGTGCTCAAGGCTTGTAACCTTCTTGTGAAGTACATTCAAGGGGAAAGTGTTTCTAACAACAATAAACAAACAGACAGACAAAACCTCAGAGCCCACCTTTTGCAGAAGGACAGAGAAGCAGCTGCTCTGGTCGGGAGTAGTGTCTATCAGAGATTTGGGCTTTGGGGGTTTTGTTGGTTGGTTTTTAAAAACATTCCCTTGTGGGAGATGTGTGTGTGTGTGTGTGTGTGTGTGTGTGTGTGTGTGTGTACACCAACGGATAACTTGTGGGAGTCAGTTCTCTCCTTCTACCTCGTGGGTTCCTAGAATCAAAGTCAGACTGCTAGGCCTTGCAGCAAGCAACTTTGACCAGTTGAGTCATCTCTCAGACCTTTTTGTAGTCCTTTCCATCTTTCTTTCTTCTGTCTTTCCTTCCTTCCTGTCTTTCTTTCTTTCTCTCTCTTTCTCTCTTCCTTCCTTCCTTCCTTCCTTTCTTCCTTCCTTTCTCTCTTTCTTTCTAATCCCAGCTTGGCCTTAAACAACACGGTCTGTAGCTGAGGATAACCTTGAACTCCTCAGCCTCCCAGCATGCCCTGCCATGCCAACCAGCTAATTCTCTTGCAGCTCACTCCCCGTTCTAAAAAAAAAAAGGATGGTTATAAATACCAAAGCGTGATCGCCCAGTCCCCTGACCACCTCCTGCCTAGTGAGAGACTCCTTTTGGTGCCTTCTACCAAGGTGAAACACAGCCAAAAGAGCCCTGGCAGAACCAAGCTGACACCAAAGACACCTCACCAGAACCAAGCTGATACACATGACATACCTTTGAACCCCTGAAACAATAAGATGCATAAACTTTGTCTACTATAAAGCTAGCTTGACTCTAGCATTTCATCATAAGAACAAAATTCATGGTTGATTACATCTTCGCTAATTCTGGGATTAATTCCTGGCACCAATGTCTGAGACCAGTGAGGTGGCTCATTGGGTTAAAGAACTTGCTACCGGAGCCTGGTAACCTGAGTTCAATCCCCAGAATCCACCAGGTAGAAGGAGAGAAGCAACCACTGTAAATTGTTCTCTGGCCTCCATGTGAGCACTGTGGCACATGGATACCTACATGCACACACGCAAACATACCTATATACATACATACATACATACATACATACATACATACATACTGTAATTTTAAAAAATACATCAAACCCTAGCTGTAATGCATTTCTCTTGGTTATAAGGAAGGCTGGGGAGGGGAAGAGGAAGCTCTAGGAATTAACTCAGGATTCTCACAGATTAAGATAAGAGAGGATTTAAATGTGTGTGTGGGAGTGACAGGAGAGAGTCTCATCTCAAACTGAGAATGCAGTGGCTAGAAATTGATAGTGACAGGGGAGATAGAGAAGTCGCACGAGGAATAAACTCTGGGAGGCCAGTTCTGAACGTCTTAACAACACAGAGTCTGTGACAGGCTTTGCACTTAGCTCTAGTGCACAAGGATTAAGCCGTGGCTGAGAGGCATATTGTTTAAGGGACAGAAAAGTAGGTCTAGGGTAGATGGCTCAGTCAGGGAAGTGCTGTCCTGGCAAGCTTGAGGAACCTATGTACAACAAACAAACAAACAAACAAACAAAAAAGCCAGATGTGTTGGTCATGGCTTAAAATGAGAGTATGAGGAAGCAGGAACAGGCAGATCCCTGGGGCTCGTGGGAACACACACCCAGGTTACTTAAGTTCCAGGCTAGTGAGAGATGTGGTCTTAAAAACCACAGTAGACACACTGTCTGCCTGCCTCTGTCTCTGTCTGTTTGACTGTCTATCTCATACACACATACATACACATGGGGGGGGGGAAGGGAGGGAGAGAGAGAGAGAGAGAGAGAGAGAGAGAGAGAGAGAGAATGAGGTTTATTTAGCTTGAAATCTGGAATGCTAGACATCCAAGATTGGGCAGTTCCATTGGTTCAGCCTCTGGTGAGAGTCTCCTCAGACTGGATCACATCATAGTGGATGACATCATGGCAAGAGAGAATACATGAGAATACATGATGAGACAGGAGGCCAGTAAGCCACTGGGGAGGGGGGGTCAGCTTTGTGCTATCCTAAGAGCCTGCCCTCAGGGCAGCAAACCCTGATACTCTAAACATCTCTTCACAGACCTTTAACTCCACCATACTGAGAACGAGGTTCCATAAACTGTGCTTGGACTAAGCATGTCCAAACCACACCAAACACTTCTGTCTCTATTGCTCTTTCTTTCCCTTTAGTGCAAAGTATATAAAATATCATCACAGCATTCTTGTCTATAGTTTAGTAGATGAGCATAGGATAGGGTTTCTAGAACTTTCTCATCTTGAAGATCTGAAGTGCCACACTCTTTAAACCATGACTCACCCTTTTTCTCTTCTCCTCGGTCCCTGGAAACCACCTTCTACTTTCTGTTTCTGTGAATTTGACTGCTTCACGTAGCTCACATAAGCAGCCTCACACACTGTTATGGTTAAAACCACACACACACACACACACACACACACACACACACACACACGACGGAGATGGGGCTGCAGGGAGACAGAGCCGCAGAGAGATTTTTACAGTGTTAGCAAAGTAGAAGACTACAGTTCTAACAGTTCATCAGGCCACTACAAATGTAACAAACGGCCACTTCTCAAACACCTGAAACTACAGACTCCGGAGCTTCTGTGGAGGAGGTGTAACTCAACACCTGGAAGTTCCAGACTACGGTCCTGGTCAGGTGCAAGTTGTGTCCTCATCTAAACACCAGCAAAGACAGCTGTCTATAAAGGGGTAGTTAAAAAATAGGAACTTAAGAAAAATGTTTTGTGTCTACGTGCTCATGTGTGTCAGTGCACGAACACGCATGCCGTGCTGCACGTGTGGAAGCCTGAGGACACCCTTGGGTGTAGGTCTTTGCCATCTCCTGGCTCCAGGGAGGACACCCCTGTCCTTGTCCATCACTGGGAACACCTCAGTGCTGGTTTCTGAGTCTCTGGCAGTTCTCCCCCTCCCCATAGGAGCACTGAGACAATCAATGCATACTGCCACATCTGTTCGTATGTGAGTTCCGAGGGTCCAGGCTCAGGTCCTCACAGATATGTGGCAAGTACTCTACCACTGAACCCCGTTTCCCTGGTGCCTCCCCAAACACAAAGCTCTTAAACCCACATGCTGTTCTAACAAAAACAGGAGACTCCAATCATTAAGTCATCTCTCTTTTAAAAAGAAAAAAAATGTTTTCCATTTTATGTGTGTGTATGTATGTGCTATGTGTACCTGCTCTGTGCACCACACACATACAAGTACCCGCAGGGAGTGTGGGATCCTCTGGAGCTAGAGTTATGGGCAGCTCTGAGATGCTTGTGGTTTGGTGGGGTTTTTTGGATCTTTTTTTTTCCTGAGACACAAACCCCAGTGCTCTCCAGGTAAGCTCTTAACTGTTGGGCCACCTCTCCATCATAGGTCGTCTCTTTTAGCTTGGGAGTTTGAGGAAGGTCAGGATCTCACATCGCCCAGGCTGACCTCAAACTCACTAAATAACTCAGGATGACCTTGAACTTCTGATCTCCCTGCCTACACCTCCAGAGTACGGCCATTCGTGGGTTATTGTGGTGCCAGAGATCAAACCCAGGGCCTCATGCATGAGAGGCAAACTCTACCAGCTCAGGCACACCCCCGTCCCTCAAATCCTCTTTTAGGTGAGAGGAATCCTCTTTTTCCAGACTTGTCCGAAGAAAAGGCACCTTTGACAAAAGAGCCCCTTTCCTGACTGCTTGCTTCGCAAAGAACAAAAGATAGAAAGAGATCTTTGTGAAACATTGTGTCCAGGCCTTGGTGCTGATATTTAACCCATACTTCCTGCGTGCAAATCCAGCGACTCTGCGAGCACCTCCAACTTGAGTGCAAAGAGAGCCTGGGCTTGCTGCAGGGCCCTAATCTTAGGAAGATCTGAGTAAGGAAAGAAATGGAAAGGGGGCCAAGGTGCTTTCACGCTCATTAGCATTTTCAATTTCCTTTTCCAGCCCTCTTCCTGCTCCCTTCCTCTCACCACAATGAGCTAATTCTTCCTGATGGATGGTGGCTTGTAGATAACCAGGCTGGGCTTTCTTGCTCTCATATTCTCCTGTCCATCACACTACGAGTTCCAAACACTGCTTAGACAGAAGACGGCTGAACCTGAGCATCTTAAATATCCACAGTGCATGTTTCTCTTTCAAGCTGCTTCTTCCTTCAGCTTTCACAAAGGGAGAAGAAACCCTGGTTTCCCTCAACCTTATTCTTTAGAGCCACAAAAGGGATACATGAACCATTTGGATGCTGGAGGGATGGTTCTGTTGTTAAAATGAATTGTCCCACAGGCATGAAAACCTAATTTCAGTCATCAGCATCCACATAAGAAGTGTGTGTGTGTGTGTGTGTGTGTGTGTGTGTGTGTGTGTGTGTGTAAAGCGCACGCTTGTAATCCCAGAGCAGAGAAGGCTGAGATATGAGGATCTCTGGGCTCAGGGAGCAGGAAGAGTATTCAAATACAGTAAACTCCAGGTCCAGTGAGGAAACTCTATCTCAAAAGCTAGGTGAAGGGAGCCAGAAAGATGAGTGAGCACTTCAACGTGCTTGATGCTCTCCCAGAAGACCTGAGTTCGGTTCTCAGCACCGACACTGCATGGCTCACAACTCCTGTAACTCCAGCTCCAGAGAGTCGGATGCCCTCCTCTGGCCTCGTCTGTCTTCTGTTTTTCCCTTTTACAAAAACATCTGAATCCTGTCTTTGGAGTGATCTTGCGTTATTTTGCTGACAAGGCCACAATGGTCACCTAAGCCCTCTTCTGGCCTTTTCTGGTTCCTGAACTCATGTGTGCACATCCCTGCACACAGATACATACATATGCACAATTGAAAATAAAATAAGTCTTAAAAAAGGGCGGAGAACAAAGAGACGGTCCTCAGGCTCTTCGTGTACAAACACACAAGAATGCATACAAATAAACACACAATTAAATGAAATAAATAACAAAATCTAAAGAACGTGAACCTTTGGGGACACGCATGGGCCTGTCCTTGTCATGCTGACAGCTCTGAATGCTTTCGCTGCACGTACCATGGGTGATCAAACTCTAAGCACACCCTTGTTTTTCCTAAATAGCTGCATTATCCGTCTAATGCTAGAGACAGCATCTGCTCTGTGTGTAATTTCCACACTCACTTGGCACCATCAACTGCCTTTGATGACACCAGGGCTGGCTGGTGCTTTGTGGGCCCCCCCCCCTTCCAGCTGCAGGACCCAGATGTCAGGTTCCGGAATGCATTTTCTCTGGCAGGGGAATGGCTGGCTTCTCTCTGCAGTCCCCACGTAGGTGGCTATTGTGGCCTTGCCAGCAAAATAACGCAAGATCACTCCAAAGACAGGATTCAGATGTTTTTGTAAAAAGGAAAAACAGAGTCCAAAATGGGGGTGGGGGAGTGGCGAGCAGCACACATTTCTTACGCCTTTAATTATAAGCCAGGCGTGCAGAGCTGAACGAATTGTGGGGCTCTTCATTCAACATTCAACTGTTGCTGGTCGGGGTATTTTGTTGTTGTTATCCTCTTTTCTTTTCTTTTCTTTTTTTTAAATGGCAGTTTGAGTTTGGGTTATTTATTTATTTATTTATATCTTTCTATTCGGCATCTAAAATCAGCAGCTGGCGGGAGTGGGGTGGGGGGTGATGAAGGGTCTGTTTAAATGAATCACACCTTCAAGATAGGATCAGGCCTGGTGTAGAGTATGCAGCTAAGAGAACAGAAAGGAGGGGAGGAGAGAAGGAGAAAGATGGCTGCAAAGGATCAGTAAAGTGCATCAGGGGGGTCACCTAGATGTTGGGGGAAAGCTCTACCGCTGTCTTTCCTCCCTCCCTCTCTCTCTTCATCCCTCCATCCATCCATCCATCCCTCCATCCATCCCTCCATCCCTCCATCCATCCCTCCATCCCTCCATCCATCCCTCCATCCATCCCTCCATCCATCCCTCCATCCATCCATCCATCCATCCCTCCATCCATCCCTCCATCCCTCCATCCATCCCTCCATCCCATCGGTCAGTCCTTCTTTTCTTCCTTTTCTCATTCATTCTTTCTTTTACTTTCTCTTCTTTAGTATGTGTCTGTGAGGTTGTGTGTGTATGTAGGAGCACATGAGCGTACACACCAGAGGCTGTCATGCTTGAGTGCCTTCTCCAGAACCTTCCACCTTGTCTGTTTTAGACAGGGTCTCTCACTGGAAACAGAAACTTGCTAAGTGAGCCCTAAGGAACTACATGTCCGTCTTCTGGGCACTGGGGATCCCAAGCATGTGTCACCCTGGCCAGCTTTTTAGCAGGGTCCTGGGAATTGAATGGTGTCTTCATGCTTACAGCACAAGCACTTTATACACGGAGCTGTCTGTCTGTCAGTCCAGCCCCCGGCTTTCTTTTTAAGCATCCTTTGTGAATGTAGTTCAGTTGGTAGGGTGCTTTCCTAGCATGCACAAAGTCCTAGGTTCAAACACCAAAGGAACCAAGAATGTAACCCCAGCCCTGGGAGAGTAGGGTCGGAAGGAGCAGAAGTCTTTCTTGCCTACAAAGAGAACTGGAGTCCAGCCTGGAATACATAAGACCCTTTCAAGAAAAAAAAAACCCATGCATGGAAATCAAGCAACAACCTGCCTGACAACCTGTCCTGGCTTAAGCTGAGCCCTGGCTTCAAAGGAACCTTGAGCAAAGTAGAAACTCAAAGAACTGCCCTGGCCTGCCACGGACCCGGTGGGAGCCACACTGGACCAGAAGGGGAAAAGAAGCTCAAAGGCATGGGCCGTGTAGTATTTAATTACTGTTATTGCTATTTTCCCCTGTCCGAAGCAGCTGGGCCGTGCTAAGGCAGTGGTGTGAGGGCAGAGTTTGGAGACTTCTCACAAGCAAGTCAATCGACCGAGTGCCTACCCAGCTGTCTCTGACATCCCCAGGCAGACCAAGGGAGCTCACTGAAATAGTGAGAGCGTGTCTCCTGGGCCACATTCACACTCTCCAGTGCCGTTAGGAGAATAAAGCATTCCGTCCTAAGGGGACTTGGCTCCCCTGAACTCACCAGGCTGTGGCTTTCTGCCTGGCCCCTGTTCATCTAGAACAGAGATTCTCAACCTTCCTAACACTGAGACCCTTTAATACAGTTGTTCATGTTGTGGTGACCCCAGACCATAAAATTATTTTGTTGCTACTTCATAACTGCAATTTTGCTACTGTTAGGAATCATAATAAAAATATCTATGTTTTCTAATGCTCTTAGGTGACCCCTATGAAAGAGTCCGACTGGGGTCGGGACCCACAGGTTGAGAACTGCTGACCTGGGCCGTGTCTCTGTCTCATTTGATGGACACCTCCACAACCAAAATACTCTGTCACTATTGAAAAATACATGGGAATGGGTAATTTTGACCAAAATAGCCTTGTTTGAATCTGTTCTGGAGGCTGGGAAGGTGCTGCCATCTGCCTAGTTCCCAATAAGGGTACTGTTCTGCCTTAATACATGAGAGGAACAGAGAGCCTATGGCAGACAGCAGTAGGAAACAAAAACCCGCTTTATAGTAGCCCAGCTTCTTAGTGACTAATTCAGTCTTACAAAGGCAAAGCGTGTGCCTGTCATCCCAACACTCAGGAGATAGAAGCAGGACCAAAAGTCACTCTCAGCTATAGAACAAGTTCAAGAACAGCCTGGGGTACATGAAACCCTGTGTAAATAAACAAACAAATGGAAATTAAGCACCCACTAGCCCAGCTTGGTTTATACCCTTTGTAGGTATACAGGCAATCCCACTGGCCTGCTCACAGGGATCTAACCGCTGCTTGGGTCCTGCCATAGCCGAACAAATGTGGGCCAAGTGTGTGCTACGAATAAAAGGGTCCCCAGCCCCCCCCCCATCTTTTCTTGTGCCTCCCTCTCTCTGCCTCCTCTCTCAGTCTCCCTGACCACCTCTATCTTGCTCTCCCCTCCGCCCAATAAATTTCTTACAGCAGATCTGTTGCACGGTGCAAGTTCTCAGGGGTACAACTTGGCAAGGCCCACCAATGGTACCTCCCTTGCCACATTCTTTATCCTATTACAAAAAAAACCAAAAAAACAAAACAAAACAAACAAACAAAAAAAACCAGCAACCCTCAGCAACCAAGCTTCCTGAGTTTGGTGGCAATGAGCTATACTCAAATCACAGAAGCGTGGTATCTTATAAACAACAAGAATCTCTCCCACTGTTCAGGGGCCCAGTCTATGGTCAGAGAGCCAGCTATGGATGGTGGTAAACACTTGTAATCCACACTCCCAATAAGAAAGTAGAGGCAAGAAAATTAAAATTCAAAACAAACCTCAGCTATTTAGTGAGAACCTATCTCCCAAAAGGACAAATATGGGGAATAATGGAGAAGGGGGTGTAAATGGAGAAGGGGGTGTAAGTGGGGACAGGGCTGGAAAGGCAGGATAGAGATGGGGCGAGGGGAAGTTAACACTGGAGATGCTTGGAAAGGCCATATGGAAACATACAATTTTATAAACTTCATATGTATGGGGTACACCTCCTGAACTGTTGTCAGAGATATCCCAGAGACCTCCAAAGCAATAGAGGATATTGTCATCGCTCTTAGTTGCCCACCAGGACCTGGTGGTATGACTGTGTCATTGAAGACACCACACAGTTAGGTGACAGCACATGGAGAAGTCAAGTGAAACTGACCCAGAGGATTCCTCCCTGCTGGCCAGCTTTGCTAGCACTGATTTATTGTTTTGTTTGAGAGAGGATCTCACCATGTGACCTTGACTAGCCCGGAACTCACTATGTAGACCAGGTTAACCTTGAACTCACAGAGATCTGTCTGCCTCTGTCTCTCAAGTGCTACAGTTAAAGCTGTGTGCCAGGAGGCCAGGCTTACTTTCCTAGTATTGAAAGGCACTGTGTATGCTACAGGAGGCAAATGTCCTCCGCAGTGTCACCTAGCTGTGAGCTCTATGAGCTAAATGATACGCCCATGAGCAAAACAGCGGCCTGGGGGTTATACGGGGTAACTCATCGCTTTTTTTGAAACATGATTTAAGGCCCACTCCACAAAAGGAAAGCTGGGTCTTATAGTATTAATCTAGCCAAGAACGCATGGTTGGCTCACGAGCCCCAGGGATAAACCTACTACTAATATTTTGCTAAAAAGCATATCAAACCACACTCTAATGTTTTCATCTCTGTACCCGTAGATTGGCGCAGCTTTTAAATCTCAGCAGAGAAGTTTCTTTGTGCAGTGGATAGCAAGTAATGCAAAAGCTCAACAGAGAATTAGAACCTACCGAGTGTTCATCCACAAATAAGACACCATGCCACACCCTCCATCCCCCCAACAAGGTTCGGGGATCATTGCAAATGAGGGGGAGGAGAGATGCTAAGAGGCAGAGATTGGGGAGAACCAGAGTGAATGAGGGCCTGGCCATGGCAGGGTTTGCTACGCTCATGAACTCAGAGCAGCTGTGGTTGCCTGCACAAAACCTTCACCAAGTCAAACCAAGCAACTGTCAGATGGGGAAGCGGGCGGGAGGGCTCCTGAGCTCTCTCGCCCCTAGCTGAGGAGCCATTGACAGTTGACGCCTTCTGAAAGAGAGAGAATTAGGTTTCTTTAAGGGCGTGCCCCCTGGAAGGCCTCCAGTGGATGGGCACATAGACACAGGAGTGTATGGACAGAATGAATTTGAACTGGCGAGTTAAAAAGAAGGGTGTAAAGTTGCTAAGGGTAGAGGCTGGGCCGTGGATGTGGGAGGCATTAAAGAGAGACGTGGAGAGTGAGCGTGATCAAAATACATTGTGTGCACCTATGGCATCCTCAAAGAGTTAAGGAAATGTTACGTTTAATTTAAAAATCCAGAAAGCATCAGTCTGATGGGGTTGAAATGGCAAATGTCTGCCTGCCCTCTGTTGTGATACAAGCCACAACCCACAACTCACAAGGCAAGAGAGCCTTGCGCACCACAGCAACGAGCGCACCATGATTTTACTCTGTTTCTCCGTTCTCCTTCTTCGCAATATTTTCTCTGGGCCACTATGGGGCTCTCAGAGGCTCGCCTTGTTTTTCCAGTGTCTAGTGATTATAATGCAAGAGCATCCTCTTTCTGCCGGCAATTATTTTTCTGCCATGCCTGTGCCTCTGCAGCTGGAGGCTTCTTACAGCCTCAGCATATTTGTGTGCCCTGTGGAACGCTGAACTTGGCTGTTTCCTTTGTGAAGCTACTCTGGCTGTTCTTTGTGTCTATTTTTGACCGTTTGTCCTCAAAGATGGCTATGAGAGTTCATCTCCTTTCTATGGTATTGGGAATTAAATCCACAGCCCCACTCACAGGAGACAATCCCCAGCCTTACCAGGTCTAGGTGACCTGTACCCCAGTGCACTCAGCGTCCCAATCTTGTGCGTCTCTTTCTTTCTCACCTTGTTCCCATGAGACCACGTACCCTCTGTCACACATCCACTCAGGTTTAATGTTTCTAAAGAAGTCTGTGGGGCTTACAACCTAGTAAGGGGAAACTATCCTCACTGGTAAACAGATAAAGAACACATATGCTGCTGTCCAGATTTGAATTTCTGATTCTCCTGCCTTGACCTTCCTTATGATGGGATTAGAGGAGTGAACCGTGACATCAATTTAAGCAGTGTTGGGGATGAAACCCTGGGTATCATGCATGCTAGGCAAGCACTCTACCCACTAGGCTGCATCTTCAGCCCACGGGAAACTGTTTTAAAGAAATAAAATCTCCTTGGGCTGGGGAGATGGCTCAGTCAGTAAAGAATCTGTCCTGCTAATGAGGCTCTGAATCCCAACCCAGCATTCACACAAAGCCTCATGAAATGTTGTTCGTGGACGGAGAGGCAGAAATAAGAGTGTTCCTGGGTTTGTGAACGAAATCTGTTTCAAGAGAATAAATAGAGAAGATATGCAACAAAGGCATCTGGCCTCTGCATGAATACACACATATGTACAAACCACACACACACACACACACACACACACACACACACACACACACGCACATGCACGCACACGCACGCACGCACGCATGAACGCACGAATGCATGAACACACACACACACCCCTAGGTGGCCTTGAAATGACGAGGAAATGGAATTGATATTGGAAAGCAGACATAGTGAAACCATGGTAGAGAATACTTGTGTCATGAGACACAACATTTAGTACAGGATTATGACCACTGCCACCTGGTAGAGGTGCCATTGTGACCTCTGTCACCCACTGATGTTCCTCAGAAGACAGAGATCAGGAGCCACAGGTGAGGGATAAACCAAGGTTGGGTCTCTGTGGGCTCTGGGCAACATAGAAAAGAGTAGACTTGAATATAAAGCATGTCCGGAACACCTTGTTTTTATTGATTATTGTATTTAGTTAACATACAAAAATAGGTTTAATTATGTCATTTTCATTCATGTATATCACTGCTCCCATTCATGCCTCTCAGTACTTTTCCTTGTTCCCTCTCCCTATTCCTGCTGTCTACTCTACAAATACTGCCCTTCACAGTTTCATGTCATGTGCATATTTCTTTGTGTGTCTATGGTGTTTCAAGTGCGTGTGTGTGTGTGTGTGTGTGTGTGTGTGTGTGTATCAAAAGTAGGCAGATCTAGTTGAGTTCCAGGCCAGCCTGATCTATAAAGCAAGTTCTAAGACAGCCAGAGCTATACAGACAAACTCTGTCTTGAAAATCATGGGGGGTGGGGGGACTTCATTTGAGCAGGGTGCCAGGTGGCACAGGGAGTGACTCCTGAGACTGTGGAGCAGGAGGACACTATGACAGGTAAAGCAACAATGGCCCTGCAACATCAACAAGATGTCAAATGTATGAGAATGGAACAGAGACAGGGATGGAAATAAAAGCAGACTTCAGCCAGAAGCCAGAGGAAGTTGACACCCAATATCAGCCTCCTGCCTCCGTAGGGACCAGCGTATTCAATGCCAGCTAATCTAGCTATCCAGGTTGCCCTGGAGACCCTCTCTCTCTGCCTCCCCTGTAGTGGGATTGCAGTGGACCTCCATGCCAGTTTGGTTTTCACTTGGGTTCTGGTGAGTAGCCGAGGAAGACACCTGATGTCAACCTCTTGCCTCCATACGCACCAGGATGCAAGTGTACCCACATGCATGTGAACATACAAACACACATATGTGCATACCACACATGAGAAAAAAAATCACTTCAGATGTTAAGTAGAGACTATGATAACACAGAAGCAGGGAAGCCATTACAAATGAGAGAACTCAGACACAGGGAGGCAGTGCGAAGCCAGGGGAGTGTCTCAGCAAATGTTCATTTCTGATGTTTATTCTACATCTTCGGGAGAGGACGGAGTATCTCAGCCTCAGGGTCTATCCAAATCGTGATGAGAACTATAGACTAGACTGTAGAGAAGTAAGTACCCGTCTCTAAATAGTCTCTGAAGTCATGAAACTAAATGACATCATTTTGTGATTTAACATCTTTGGAGATAAAGAAGCCACCACCCTTCAGGATGCAAGGACTCTGGTAAAAAGACTGTATTAGGGAAGAGAGGATTCAAATTAATCTGCCGGTTTAAGTAGGCAAAGTGCTACAGGCTGAGTGTGGTGGCACAACTTGAATCTCAGTACTTAAGAGGTAGTGTTAGGAAGGTCAGGAGTTCAAGGACATTCTCAGTTATATATCAAGCTCTAGGCCAGCCTGAGCTCCAATAAACCCCATCTTAAAATAAAACCAAAATTAGGATTGAGTGCTTAGCCCTAAATAGGACATCTATATGAGTACCACCCCCTCCCTGACCCCTACTCCCTACCCCCATCCCCATGCTCCACCAAAGTTCAGAGAACATCATGGAAATAATGTAAGAGCTACAGGATGGGGAGGAGTGCTGTGGAATGACCTGGCTAGTGCACTCATGACCTCACTACACTCTCAGTGGCCAGCACAAGACACACACAAGGTCAAGCTGGCAAGGCAAGTCAACAATCCAGCAGGCAGAGCTAACAGAACTCAACAGGCAGTAAGAAAGAAATAGAGGAAAAGATGTAAGAGTGGGAAGGAGACGGGGGGGGGGGGGGGGGGGGGGGGGGGGGGGGGGGTGCGTATTTAGAAGGTGTGAGGGGAGATTTCCGGTGTGTATATATTTTAAAACTATCAAAGAATAAATGCATTCTATTAAAAATAATAAGGGCAGGAGAGATGGCTCAATGGATAAAGCACTTCCAAGTACAAGTGTGTGTGTACCTGATGGTGGATCTGCAGAATCCAGGTAAAGCCAGATGCGGATACCTCATGTCTATAACCCTGAAGATCCTATACACATACACATTCCTCTGTGTACACGCGTGTGCACAAAGAGAAGAGAAAGGGGCACTAATGGGAATTTTTTTGGTGGATGATAAAGATGGAGTCTTGTTTAAAGGAGATTAAGAAGCAGATGAGAAAAAAAGAAAGGAAGGCAAGGATGAAATACAACTTTCTAGAAGTTCTATTACAAAAACAGGATAGCTACAAAGATGTAGCCAGACGGAGACATCCCACCAAAGAAGGTTCCATTGTGTTTTGATTTGTGGGCTGGAGAGTCTAAGAGAGAAAAATGGCCACATAGTAACAATCAGGAAGGCTAGTGTGAAGTAGAGAGTCAGGAAGGCTAGTGTGAAGTGGAGAGTCAGGAAGGCTAGTGTGAAGTGGAGAGGGGTTGACCTTCCCTAGGGTTCCATTTATGTGTTATTACTAGAGGAGAGGCGGGAAATAGCTAAACCCCCTTGACTAGGAACACACTCAGGGCTGGAATTATGAATTCCAAAGCAGGGAATGAGTTCAGCTCAGAGCAGGGATCAGCAATGGAAGGCAGGAAAGGCTTGGCGTCATGAGAATGACCAAACAAAAGAGCATTTGCTGTGTGCGAACAGGCGCGCCCACACACACACACACACACACACACAATTATACATAAATTGAATATGACAGTTCACGGGGTTGGGAGGGAATTGGCTCAGTCAGCATCTACAAAGGCAGTGCGAACCTTCCTTAGGCCTGCATATCATCTTGTGGCCTCTGATACATCTCAAAATATGTCAATGAGCTCAATTTCCTCTCCGGGCTACAACTCAGCCCCATGCTTTTGAAATGACACACCCCGTCAAAATATGTAAAGTTGAGAGTCCTGAGTCCAGACCTCCTAGGGAGATCTGCAGAAAAGAAAGAAGGCTGGCTGCTGCCACCTCCTCCTTCCCTTTGCCCCTCCCCCCAGGCAGCTGGGTATGGGAGCCTTGGCCCGCTCTTCTCAAGTCTTTTCCTTTTTGAGAAGTCTCTGCACTTGCTGTTTGTCTTAACCAACGTTTGCCCATATTTGGGATGGAGGCGTCAGCAATGGAAAGATTTGGTCCCTTTTTCTCAGGACAGACCGCCTCTGCTCTGTTCCTGAGATCTTCAGACATGTACATTATCTCTATTTTGGATGGCTACAGCTAGGGCAGGAACCAGCTTATTCCATCTGTTTGATTAGTGGAAAAGGGAGCTGGATGTGGAGCTCAAATGGTCCAGTGCTTTGGTATTCACAAATCCCTGGGTTGCATCGCCAGCATCTTATAAACCAGGTGTGGATCCCTGGCAAGGCAGAACACCTTTACTCCCAGTACTCAGGAGACAGATGTAAAGGGATCTCTTTGAGTTTGAGGCCAGCTGGTGCTACATGGTAAGATCCTGTTTCAAAACAAAAAACAAAAACAAAAACAAAACTATACAAACAAGCAAACAACAACAACAACAACAAACATAATGTGGTCACACAGGCCTGAAGCTTAGCATAGGAAAGGTGGAAGTAGGAGAATTAGAAATTCAAGGACTTTGGCTAGCCTTGAGGCCAGTCTGTGCTATGTGTGACCCTGTCTGAAAACTATAGTAAGTAAGAAGGGTGTAATTTGCTTCAGTTACTTGAGTGACAGGCACTATGGGGAAGTCCACGCTCCCTCTCTGAACTCCGCTGGGAAGACACGTACCACACACATTTTAATTTTTAGGTTGTGTGGGTCACTTATTTCCCTTTCCGATGTTTCCCAGAGATAAACCCACGTGTCACCTGTCATTCCACAGATTATTTTGTTAAGTTTCCGGGGTGGCAGAAACCGCACTGCAGCAAACAATAAAATATGGCATAGATGTCCCAGGGTTAGCATCAAAGATCAGTGAAGGTGTGTTTAGGACTCCCACGGGGAATACATTGACTTGCCAGGCAAAGGAAATAGAAGTGAATACATACAATTGACATTATTTGTTTTTAAAGGGCAAACAAACTAGGTAAATGTGAAATTGTAACATTAAAGACAAAAAACAAAAAGAAAACACTTAGGAAGCATTTAGGTTAAATGAATTTGAGTATAAAGAGATTACTTTCTCTCTAATGCCAAAAGCTAAGGATCTTTTGCCTATCCGAGAAGTGATGATACCCTCTCTAACTACAACCTCGCCATCTCTGTCTCTGTTTCTGTCTTTTTGTCTTCTCTCTGTTCCCCTCCCTCCAGGGAAATTACCCACTGCCTTCTCTGGAGCTTTTTGCAGGTTTGAGGAGAGGGTATTCAAGAACTTTCTCACTAGACAAGCCTTAAGTCCAAATAGGAGGAAGGAGGCCGTTTTCTTAGAGAAGAAGTGAGAGGAAGGTAGACATCACCGACTTCAGAGCTCAGGGCTTGGCTACGAACGGACTAAGCAAAAAGGAATGGCAGAAGAGGGAGTTAGCCAGAGGAGCCCTGACAGAGGCTTAGCCTGATCTGAGAACCAAAGGAGGCATGAGGAGAGAATGTAGCTTTTGAGATACAACTGAATGAAGAACATGGATGGATGGATAGATAGATAGATAGATAGATAGATAGATAGATAGATAGTCATGAGGCATTTACTGGAAAAGACTGCTCAGGTATGGATTTAACGCAATAGAATGTCTTTATTAACCAGCAGTGACTACACTGGGTGTTCGGGATATCAGCATAGTGCCCAGCCTTTCTCAGGGTGAGCTTTTAAGCACAAAAACCATGTCCTGGGGTGGGGGGTGGGCCGTTGACATACTTCAGTTAACAAGAACAGTTAAGCCAGAAATAGAACTACAGAAGCCAAAAATCGAGATTAGTACATCTAGGAGACTTTCCCAGAACTATGGACTTTGATGGATTAGGCCTTTGTTTAGTTTTAGCAGGTGGTGCTGTCTGCTTGCTGCGTTTTACAGCCTGAATGGTATCTCCATCGTGAAGCCAGTTGTGCTAAGGTCTGGGGCCCCATTACAGATGATAGATAGATAGATAGATAGATAGATAGATAGATAGATAGATAGATAGATAGAGATAGAGAGATAGGTACATAGACGTACTTACATACATACTCACATATTTGAGTGGTAAAGTGACAGTGATTTTTTTCTTTGTTGAGACCTGAGCTGGCTTCAAGTTCACTGTGTAGCCAAAGATAACCTTAAACTTCCAACCTTCCTGCTTCTTTTTCTCAAGTGCTGGGATTACAGACACAAGCTACCATGTCCAGTTTATTTGGTGCTGGGGATCAAACCCTGAGCCTTTTGAATACTAGGTAAACACTGTACCAAATGAACCACATCCTCAGATTCTTGAGGACAAATTATTTTATGTTAAGCATTTAATCTGTATGGCAACTTATAAAGATAAGTCCTATCATGGATTCTATTTTACAATCTTGGAACCTGAGGAAGAGAGATTTGTAAGCAACGGATCTAAGGTGTGAGTAGCTCCTTATGCTTCTTGGATAAAAGAATAAATCAGTGAGTCACAATTCCTATATTTTGGGTTTTGTTTTGTTTTGTTTTTTAAAAAAAAAACCTTTCAACTTTCTCAAGCAATT
Organism: Mus minutoides; assembly: GCA_902729485.2. Taxonomy (NCBI): domain Eukaryota; kingdom Metazoa; phylum Chordata; class Mammalia; order Rodentia; family Muridae; genus Mus; species Mus minutoides. The sequence continues at coordinate 21,337 of LR753520.1, read as the reverse complement.
TTAAGATGTGTTTGAGATTCCTAATTAAAATCCTGGACACAAACTGCTTAAAGGACCAACTCAAATGGAGCACAGAGCAGTCAAAGGGTGATCTTTAATTAGTTTATTTGACTGTAAAATGCAAAACAGTAAAGCCTGTTATCTCAAGGAAGAGATAAAAGACAAGCAGAGGCAGAGATAACAGATTTCGACAGTCAAAGGAGCTGCTCTTTGGAAAGCACAGATGTTTTTCGTATCTGCCAGCCAACTGGAACTCATCAGACGCCTTTGTTGAAAGCCCACAGGTCCTGGCAGTTTAAAGAGGCATTCATCCAGATGCCATGAGAAAGTAGCCTGCTAAGAAGATGCGGGATATCCAATCTTCTAGCTTCTCTAAGCTAAAATGTATGCTCAAGAACTGTGAATCAAGTCACACACACACACACACACACACACACACACACACACACAATTCTAAGAAACTCAAGGCCCAGATGCCATATAAAAGAGCCTGACATGGTTGCCACACTTGTAATCCCAGATCTGGGACAAGCAGATAGAGACAGGAAGACCCCTGGTGCTCACGGACCCGACAGCCAGACCTACCTAGTGAGTTTCAGGCAAGAGAGAGAGAGAGAAAGAGAGAGAGAGAGAGGAAAATGTAGATGGCGCCTATGAACCCACAGTTGTCCTCAGGCCTTCACACCTACATACACACATGTGTACACAAACACTCACTCACACACTAATTGGAAAAAAATAAACAAACAGACAAACAAACAACAGACAAACAAACCCTTTAGTGCTTTGAATAGATTGGCAGTTTTGTGCTGGCCACATTCTCAACTATCCTGGGGTACACGTGGCCTGAGGGCTGTGGGTTGACCCCCATGCTGGAACATACCTTCACTCATTGTGCATTCGACTAGGGAGCGCACTCTCACCACTCAGCACTAACAAGAGACACTAATAAGGCTCTGTGGATAGACAGGCTACTCCCTACTACTTACAAGTAACATCAGTATTAGAATGGTCATTGCTATGGTTTAAATACTTGTCCCTTTGAAGTCTTGTATTAAAATGGAATCATTCCCTACAATCATATTAAGAGGAAGAATCTTTTTGTTGTTGTTTTTAATAATCATTGGTGTTTTGCCTGCACATATATCTGTGTGAGGATGTTGGATCCTGGAACTGGAGTTACAGAGTTGTGAGCCCCCATGTGGATAGGTACTGGGAATTGAACCTGCGTCCTTTGGAAGAGTAATCAGCCCTTAACTGCTGAGCCTAATCTCTCTAGCCACAAGAGGAAAGACTTTTAAGAGATGATTAGACTAGAAGACTCTCTGAAACTTATGAATACATTGATTATTATTATTATTATTATTATTATTATTGCTAGACTTGCCTTGTGAGAGAACACGTACCTGTTGATGAAATGGCTCGGTAGGGAAAAACACTTGCTACCAAGCCTGATGAGCTGAGTTCAGACTCTAGGCCTGAAGAAGAGAATAAACTTCCTTAGGTTGTTTGCCGACTGACACACACATGCACACGCATACACACTAAATAAATAAATAAATGCTGTAAGAAATGTGCGGGGGGGGGGGGGGTTTAAAATTACATTCCCCTTTCCTCCCCTTCTGTCCTACTACAAGACGCTCTATCAAGAAGGCACTTACCACATGTCAGCCCCTCATATGAACTTCCAAACATCCAGAACTATTAATCAACAAATCTCTGTTCATCATGACTTACTTACTCAGTGTGGAGCTGAGGATACGGCTCAGCTGCTAGAGTACTTGCCTAGCATGCACAGGATCCCAGGACCCATCCCCACTCTTGCATAAAACCAGACATGGCGATGCATGCCTGCTGGTTTCAGTATGCTGAGCCCAGGGAGTGGCACTATTCGGAGATGTGGCCTTGTTGAGTAGGTGTGTCACTGTGGGCTTGGGCTTTAAGACCCTCATCCTAGGTGCCTGGAAGCCAGTCTTTTCCTGCTTGCCTTTGGATGAAGATGTAGAACACTCAGCTCCTCCTGCACCATGCCTGCCTGAATGCTGCCATGTTCCTGCCTTGATGATTATAGACTGAACCTCTGAACCTGTAAGCCAACCCCAATTAAATGTTGTCCTTATAAGAGTTGCCTTGGGGGCTGGAGAGATGGCTCAGAGATTAAGAGCACTGGCTGCTCTTCCAGAGGTCCTGAGTTCAATTCCCAGCAACCACATGGTGGCTCACAACCACCTGTAATGGGATCCGATGCCCTCTTCTGGTATGTCTGAAGAGAGCAAAAGTGTACTCATGAATAAAATAAATAAATAAATCTTAAAAAAAAAAAAAAGAGTTTCCTTGGTCATGGCGTCTGTTCACAGCAGTAAAAACCCAACTAAGACAGCATGCATAAACCCAGTAGAATGATATATACCTGTAATCTTGGCACTAAGAAGATGGGGGCAGGAAGATCAGAAATTCAAGGTCAAGCTCAGCTATATATTGAGTTGGTGACAAGCCTGGGCTACATAAAACCCTGTCTCAAATATAGATTAATTTGAAAAAAAATGAATTACCTAATCTGTGGTACTCTGCTATAACAGCACAAACTAGACAGCCCACAAATCAATCAACAAGCTTCGGGCAGGACCCACTCTGTTCTGGTTCAATGCTTGGATTTGCCAGTAAAGTAGAATGGTCCCCTTGGGCTACAACTCATGGGACTTCATTTCTTTACAGAAACCAAGAAGCTAGACACAAGTTAATGCAAGTCAGTTTCAGATGGAAAGCCAGCTGCACTGACTAATTCTCTGCAGCTCTTATCCAATCAACACACTGCCTCCAGCCTTATCTGCCTATCATCAAGACAACAGGGTCAGCTGCATCTGGTTCCTGATCTTTTCCTCACCCATTCCCCTCTGACTACTTGGCTTTTTCCAATAGCATTGCTGTCCCTTGAGCTGGCACTCACGCTGAGCAGTCACCTTTCACTAGGTTTTGTCTGCATGTCTCACACTTCTGACCCTCAGAAAGACACTCTGTGAACAGTTGCTGCCAGCAGCATGGCTGAGGTGGAGGGGGGAAATGGGGTTAGCATTTACTGAAACTGGGCAGGCTGAAATGGAAATCCCCAAAAAGAAAGATGCAAAGAAAGATGCTTCAGGCCTGGGGGGAGGTTACACAAAGCATACTGTTTCTAGCAAGGAAGGAGAGATCTTTGGAACCAAAGCAGATGTAGGCCCAAGAACACAATGCAAAATTCATTCTATGGTGAAAGGAAAATGTGAAGACTATATCCCCTTAAATAAGAATGTTCAAATCTGTAAATTAATGAAGGGAATAACCTAATGATGCCCAAATGAAATGTTATGCCTACTTTTTTCTCCAAGTCCTTTAAGAAACATGGGGATCCAGTGTGATCATGCCTGTAGTGTCATAGTCAGGAGACTGAAACAAAAGGATGTAGAGTTCAGGCTAGCCTGAGCTACAAAAATAAAACCTTTCTGGAGGGAAATGAGGGAAAGGAAGGAAGAGAAATGAGAGGAGAGTGGGGGAAAGGAGGGGAGAGGAGAGGTGAGGGGAAAAGAGGAGAGGAAAAAAAAAGAAAAGAGTTCTGAGGCATAGCTCAGTTACGGGAGTGCTTCCCGAGAGTGCATAGAGCCCTGGACTCAGTCCCCAGCACCTCATAGAACTGGGTGGGATTCAGTTCCCAGCACCTCCTAGAACTGGGTGTCATGGTGCATGCTGGTAATCTCAGCTCAGGAAGTACAGCTTCAAGGATCAGATGTTCAAGGTAATTCTTGGCTGTACGACAAACTCAAGGCCAGCCTGAGCTACTCAAGCCTTGTCTCAAAAAAAGAAAAAGGACAGGATGGGGAGGGGAGGGAGGGGAAAGACTGCTTTCTGATATTTTGGTCACATGTTCCCCATCCCTCCTCTGTGAACTGCCAATCATTTTCAAAAAGAAGAGCTACTGATACTCAGTCTTTGTGCTGGAGGTTGTTGTTGTATGTTGTTGTATGTTGTTGTGTGTAACTTTGTGGTGGTTCTTGCTCCATGTCAAATAAAATAAAGGTATCCTAAAAATCTATCTGCCTCTTTAAGGGTGGGCAATGAAGCAAATTCCATTTCCTGGAGACCCACTGTGAAAGAGTAAAGTCCATCTCTGGGCCGCTTCAGATGGAAGGATGCTTGTTTTACAGTTGCCTTGGGCCCCATTTCTGAACCTCTCCTCTTTCAACAGATGTTGTTTCCTTGTAACCTGTATCACTTTTAAAGCTAGCCAATACCTCCCACTAAGAGCATCTCTCACTTTAAGTCACATAAGTCAAAAGGAATCTGCCTACACACTTCATGCATATTAATCCATTGTGTGTGTGCACATGCATGTATGGGTGCATGCATGTACACATGTAGTGTATGCATGAGTGTGTATTTATGTAGGTCAATTGTGCACTTACCCATGTATACAAACATGGAGACCAGAGGTGGATTTTGAGTGTCTATCTCAATTTCTCTCCACCTTATTTTTTGAGACTGAGTCTTTCATTGGACCTAGAGCAACTGTTTCAGCCAAACTAACTGGCCAGTGAGGTATTGATGGCCCTCCTGTTACTGCCTCCCCAATACTAAGATTATAGACATATTCCACCATGCCTGGCTTTTACATGAGTATTGAATATCCAAACTCAGATCTACATACTTATACAATAAGCATTTTACCCACTAAGCTATTGTCTTAGTTAGGGTTTCCATTGCTGTGAAGAGACACCATGACCAAGGCAACTCTTACAGAGACAAACATTTCATTGTGGCTGGCTTACAAGTTCAGAGGTTCAGTCCATTATCATCATGGTGGAAAGCATGGCAGCATGCAGGCAGACATGGTGCTGGAAGAGTTGAGAGTTCTACATCTTGATCTGCAGGCAGCAAGGGGACTGACTGTGTTCACAATGAGCAAAGCTTGAGCATTTAAAACCTCAGAGCCTGGCCTCCACAGTGGCACATTTCCTCTAACAAGGCCACACCTCCTCTAATAAAACCACACCCCCTAATAGTATCAATTGCTATTGCCAAGTATTCAAACATATGAATCTATGGAGGGCATACTTATTCAAACCAGCTCCCTGCCCCCCCCCATAGTCTTTTAGCCATAATATAATACAGAGATGCAGTTAGTCCAACTTCAAAGGTCCCCATAGTCTATCACAATCTCAACAATGCTTAAAAGTCCAGAGTTCAAAGTCTCTTCTGAGATTCATGCAGTCTCCTAACTGTAATCTTCTATGAAATCAAAATCAAAATGCACATCGCATATTTCCAACATATCATGTCACATACACATCATCCTTCAAAAATATAGGAAAGAGAACATAGTGAGGAAATGTTGGACCAAAGCAAAACCAAAAATTAGCTGGTAAAACTCCCAACTTTGCATTTTCATGTCTGATATCCAAATGCTCTTCAGATCTCCAACTCCTTTCAGCTTTGTCGACCAAAACATACTTTTTTCTCTTGGACTGTTTCCATTCCCTTGTTAGCAGCTTTCCTCAGCAGGTATCCCACATCTCTGACATCTCTAACATCATGAAGTCTCCAAGGCAATCCAGAGTTCACTTTCACAGCTTCATGCAATGGCCTCTATCCCATAGAGGCCTTAGCAACTTTATTTAGTCATGAGGCAGAATTCTTGATTCTAAAGCCAGAACCACATGGCTGAAGCTGTCAAGTTCTGCTGCTTGCTGGGGCTGGAATGTGGCTGTCTTGTTCAATTACATCTTCACCAGCTTTCTATTTTTGATGGTTTCCTTTACTACCTAAGCTTATCTGTCATAGAACTTGCTCTGTGGCAATGTCTCTTGGGGAAACATCCTTTTCACAAGATGGAAGCTTTGCTGGGTAGGATCTTTCTCCAAGGTCAATGCTCACTTAATTCTATTTAATATCTTTAATTTGTTTATTTCCTTAAACACATGATTTGTCTCCATTCTACTTCTTGGTGTCCCTTTAATCCATGAACCATACATTTTGTATTTTTTTCCTTTCTCAGCTTGTTATGCTTGAACAAAACACTCTTCATAAGAGTAATACACAAGACAGAGTCTATTCTAAACTGTTTTAAAGTGTCCTTTGTCAATGCAATTAATCTAAATCTCTTCACTTTAACCTCAGGCAAATTCTTCAGACAAGAACAAAAAGTAGCCACATTCTTTACCAAAATATCACAAGAAAATTTCTAGGCAACATACTAAAATTCCTCTCATTTAAAACCTCTTGGTTCAGGCCCCCACAGTTCAAATCACCCTCTGTACCACTGTCCTCCATGTCCCTACTAAGCTGTCCCATTAAGTCCCACTTAAAGCATTCCATTGTTTTCCTAATCCAAGGTCCCTAAATCTACATTCCTTCAAATAAAAGCATGGTCAAACCTATCACAGCAATACCCCAATCCTGGTACCAACCTCCGTCTTAGTAAGGGTTTCCATTGCTGTGAAAAGACATCATGACCTAGGCAACTCTTATAAAGGAAAACATTTAAATGGGGATGGCTTACCATTTCAGAGCTTTAGTCCATTATCATCATGGTGGGAAGCATGCTAGTATGTAGATAGACATGGTGCTGGTGGAGCTGAGAATTATATACCTTGATCTGAAGGCAGCAAGGAAAAGTCTGGATGTAGTTCACATTGGGTATAGCTTGAGCATTTAAGACCTAAAAGCTCTGCCTCCCCAGTAACACACTTCCTCCAACATGTAATGACACATGCTCCACTATGTTTATAGTATCCTTATTTATAATATCCAGAAGCTGGAAAAAAAACCCAGATGTCCCTCAACAGAGGAATGGATACAGAAAATGTAGTACATTTACAAAATGGAGTACTACTCAGGTATTAAAAAACAATGAATTTATGAAACTCTTAGGCAAATGGATGGAACTAGAAAATATCATTCTGAGTGAGGTAACCCAATCACAAAAGAACACACATGGTATGCATTCACTGATAAGTGGATATTAACCCAGAAACTCTGAATACCCAAGATACAATTCACAGACCACATGAAGCTTAAGAAGAAGGAAGACCAAAGTGTGGATACTTCGGTCCTTCTTAGAAGGGGGAACAAAATACCCATGGGAGGAGTTACAGAGACAAAATGTGGAGCAGAGACTGAAGGAAAGGCCATCTAGAGACTACCCCACCTGGGAATCTATCCCATATACAGTCATCAAACCCAGGCACCATTGTGGATGCCAACAAGTGCTTGCTGATAGGAGCCTGATATAGCTGTCTCCTAAGGGGCTCTACCAGTGCCTGACAAAAACAGAGGTGGATGCTCTCACCCAACAATTGAACTAAGCACAGGGTCGCTAAAGGAGGAATTAGAGAAAAGACCCAAGGAGCTAAAGGAGTTGGCAGCCCTACAGGAGGTACAAGATGAACCAACCAGTACCCTCAGAGCTCTCAAGGACTAAGCCACCAACCAAAGAATACACATGGAGGGAGGGCTACATATGTAACAGAGGATAGCGTAGTCAGTCATCAATGGGAGGAGAAGCCCTTGGTCCTGTTAAGGCTCTATGCCAGGACCAGGAAGTGGATTGGTGAGCAGGGGGAGTGGGGAGGGGATAGGGGGGGTTTGGAGGGAAAACCAGGAAAGGGGATAACATTTGAAATGTAAATAAAGAAAATATTATGGCAGAAGAGCAAGTGCTACCATTTCCTCTCTGGCTAGGGGTTAGGAAACTGTGAGAACTGAGGTATGAGACTAAGGGCGAACAGTTCCAGGGAGAGCAATCCAAGGGTAAAGGAGAGCAAAGCCAGGGCAGGCAAGGTAAGAAACACCAGTCTGCTGTGATCTTGCTTGATCTGTGCCATTAACTATTTTACCCATTTTTTAAAGTTATTACTTAAAAACCATGAGTAAAAAGTGCATCGCGGGCTGAAGCTCAGTCGTTATAGTATTCGCCTAGCAGAAAGCCCTGGCTCCATTCCTCGCACCATATACCCTAGGTGTGGTGGAACATGCCTGCAATTCCAGCACCGAAGAGATGGAGACGGGAAGATCAGAAGTTCAAAATCATTCTTGAGGCCATCCAGAGACAACATTGAGAGAGAGAGAGAGAGAGAGAGAGAGAGAGAAAGAGAGAGAGAGAGAGAGAGAGAGAGAGTCAAAAAGAGAGAGACAAGATGGCACTGAGTAAGAAAAGAGGCAACTGGAAGGAAGGGTTCCCAGAGCAGAGAGTTAGTTGTATTACTCAAATAGGGATCTGTGGTCATGGTGTGTTTACAGAAAGCCCCACTATTTACAGCAATTCAAAGAGAGCAAGGTCAGCAGACACTGGGGCACAATGACATCATCAGGAAGCCATACATCTGATCTGATGGTGCTGAACACCACTTGCCTGAGAACTAGCCAGAATATGGGTAGCTCAAAAATAGTTTCAGCTCTATCCTAGACTTTGTAATGAGCCACCACATTCCTGGAATGTGAGAGGTTATTTACAGGAGTATGTACAACCTATAGTGTCTACACCACCACTGAAGAAAATGTCTGTCCCTAGCAGCCACTAACTGACTCATAGAGGGGTAGTGCCTATGACTGAGCTCCTAGGACACTCCTGCTCGTGCAGTGCCTCCTCAGTTTTCTAGGGAAAGGGGGACCACCCACCCTAGTGACCCCCGCTCTCAGCAGACTTTCCTTATGATTATCTTTTGAGTACCTATAAATGAGCCGTGCCTATGGCCATACCATTCTCATCAAAATGTGAGTTATTCTGAAATCATAATTTCCTGAGTTTTTCTCCTACTAACCAACTTTATTGTTATTTTTACCATTGACACCTCTACTAGAGAATACAGGGCAGGAAACAAATCCCTTAAGCATGCAATAAGGAAACTATTTCATCTGATAGATTTTGTAAGAGAGTGTGTAGGGCTGGTGAAATGACTCAGTGGGTAAAGACGCTTGCCACCAAGCCTGGTGGTCTGAGTTTCATCCACATGATGGAAAGAGAGAGCTTCTGATTCATGCAAGCCAACTCCTGCCCTCCACACACACAGATGCACAGAGGCACATACACACTCAAAACATAACACAAATAACTCAAAAAATAACATGACAACTTTGTTTAAAGGATCTTTTTAAAGTGGCTTTAGGGATCATCACTCTGTAAAAATGCTACCAGTGTCCAAATGCCATGCAGGGGATTGCCACCTTTCAACAATCTGGCAAACACTATCATCTCTAGATTCCTACTCAAGAGGTGCTCAGGCAAGTTACAAAGTAAGTTTGTTTTTTTTTTTTTAATTGTGTAGTGTTTAAGAAAGCTTATGATGCGGGTGTGGTGGCGCACGCCTTTAATCCCAGCACTTTGGAGGCAGAGATAGGTGGATTACTGAGTTCGAGGCCAGCCTGGTCTACAAAGTGAGTTCCAGGACAGCCAGGGCTATACAGAGAAACTCTGTCTCGAAAAACCGAAAGAAAGAAAGAAAGAAAGAAAGAAAGAAAGAAAGAAAGAAAGAAAGAAAGAAAGAAAGAAAGCTTATGATTTTATATTGAGCTTCATTCATAGCTATATGGAGACACATGAAATTTAAAATGTGACTTTGGCCATAAGAACCAGAGAATATATGGTTAGGAATACAGCTCAATAGCAGATTGCTTGCCTATGGGCAAGGTATTGGGCTCTATCCCACTGAACAGTTCGGGAGGAAGAAGGTGGAGGAAGAAGAGAAGAGGGGAGAGGGGAAGGAAAGAAGAGGGGGAGGGCAGAAAAACAAGGGAAAGGGAGGAGAGAAGAAAAGGAAAGAGAGAATAATGGAAAAGCAAGTGAGAAACAAGGAAAGAGAAAGCAACAGCCAACTCCTTTGCATAGTAAGAGCCATGGGTGAGCAGCCCTGGGATCCATGCTGTGTGGTGGAGGGGCCAGGCTCTTACAGATGCCAGGTTCTGTTATCCTCAGAATGCTGACTTTTCTCCCCACACCTGTTCCTTTTTGTCATAGAGATGGTCCTCCCAAGCCCGGCCACCTCTCTCCAGTTGGTTTCAAAGCAGAGAACAGAAGGCAGGGTGCAATCTTTCTTCCTTCCCATATCTTCATTTCCTGGTGGCCCTTGGGTCACAGGAGCCAGATCTCATCTCAAGGGAGGTCTAGTCATATGGCTCTTTTTAACATCAGTCTGTATCGAGAAGGGGGTAGGAAAGGCTTTGAAATGACTCAAGGGTTTGAGCAGTAACATCTGACACCAGGAGAGACTCCCTTATTAGCAAGAGATAGAGACAGAGGCTAAGAGAAGTTCAGGTATGTACGTTTAGCATTTGTTTTCTAAACTCATAGCTAGTTGGTGACATGGTTAAGGCCTGACCTTAGCCTTCTGCATGCATGTTAGACCACACTGAGTTTACCAAGAAGCTGTTTAGAGGACAATAACACTGGGGATTTTTGCATTAGACAGCTGAAATAATGTGACAGGCAGAGAGTTGATTTTTCTTAAAATAGATCTTCCTTCCTTCCTTCCTTCCTTCCTTCCTTCCTTCCTTTGGTGGCTATTTCTGTTTGTCAACTTGACTACATCTGGAATACAATCCAGAATTGAAGGGCTCACTTGTGATCCAGATCTTGAGGCTAGAAGACTCACGTTTCTGACCTGGATCTTGATGTGGAGATCCTGAAGCACAGTGGCCATGAAAAGCTTAGGCCTAGGCAAGGTAGGACATGCCCTTAATCCCAGGAGACTGAGACATGGAGCTCTCTAAACTGAAGGTCAGCCTTCGACAAAGCAAGTCCCTGATCCAGGCGTGGTGATACACACCTTAATCTAGGCCACACCTTCTTCTAGAGGCCTATATAAGGACATTGGAAGAAGGAAGATTCACTCTTACACTGCTTGCATTTACTTTCCAGCACATCTGTTGAAATCTACTTCTACAGGAGACCAGCTCAAACAACCAGCCTTGCAGGACTGAGCAATTACTAGATTCTTGGACTTCCCATCCATAGCTACCCATTGTTGGGATAGTTGGACTAGACTATAAGTCATCACAATAAATTCCCTCAGTATAGAGAGACATTCCATAAGTTCTGTGACTCTAGAGAACCCTGATTAATATCTTTCCTTCCTTCCTTCCTTCCTTCCTTCCTTCCTTCCTTCCTTCCTTCCTCCCTCCCTCCCTCCTTCCCTCCCTCCCTTCCTTCCTTCCTTCCTTCCTTCCTTTCTTCCTTCCTTCCTTCCTTCCTTTCTCCCTCCCTCCCTCCCTTCCTCTTTCCCTTTCTTCCTCCCTTCCTTCCTTCCTTCCTTCCTTTCTTTTTTCTATATTTTTGAAATGAGGTTTCTCTGTGTAGCCCTGGCCATCCTGGAACTCACTCCATAGACCAAACTAGCCTCAAACTCAGAGATTCTCCTGCCTCTACCCACTGAGCAATGGGATTGAAGGGTATGTGTGCCACCCAGCTAACACCATCACTTCTCATTTTGTTTTTGATTCATATGTGTGTGTGTATATGTGTGTGTGTGTGTGCATGTATGCTCATGAGTGTATGTATATGTATGTGTGTGTTCATGTGTGTATGTATGTATGTATATGTGTGTATATATGTGTGGGTGTGATTGTAGGATACATTCATGCAGGTGTCCTCAGAGCCAGAAGAAGACATTGGATCCCCTGGACTCCTGAAGCTTGAAGTAAAAGAAGCTGAAAGCTGGACATAAGTGCTAGGAACCAAACTTCTGTCTTCTGAAAGAGCAGGGAACACTTTTAACTGAAGGAACTACTGACTAAGATTTGAATAGAACATAGGAACAGTTAGTTATCTAGGTCATACTTTCAATGTAGGGATACATACCAAGTCTTGTTCAGAGTATGACCCCTACCTTTGCCTGACTTGTTGGGGGCAGATAACCTGGAGAGAGCTGGCATGTGGCATGCTTTGGAAAAGTAAAATGCATACTCTATATAAATTTTACAAAATGTAAAGTCTACTGTCAAGAAGAGCCAAAAAATTCATTGATCACTGGTCTGTGTTGTATGCCACTGAATTTGCATGAGACCTTAACATGTCTCATTGAACTTGATTCAGGTTGAGTCCCTTGTTATGGTATCAGAGGTGATTTCTCTTAATGGCTCTAGAAAGTGGAGAGATAGCTAGCTCAGGGGTTAAGACCTAACCCTTCTCTAGAAGAGGACTTGAGTTTAATTCCCAGCACCTAGAGTATGGCTGACAACCACCTGCAATTCACCTGCACAAACCACCTGCAGCTCTAAGGATCTCATGCCCTCTTCTGACCTTTGCAGGTAACCATACACATGTGCACAGATGTGGATATGTGCGATAAATCTCTTTTAAAATAAAAAGCTTCCAAAACTATAGTATTTTTACATTGTTATTTTTCTGGTTTGGGGAGGGCAGAGTCTTAATTCTTTGTGGATGGTTATTAGAGACCCATCTTTTGAGAGAACAGAAAAAAAATCATTCCCTCAAACATATTAAGAAAGCAACAACTCTGGACTGGAATCCAGGGCTAAATTACTTGATTCTCTAATGAAATAAAGGGACAAGATGTTGGTATCTCTTAAGCAGATCCATCCCAGAGTATGTACAGTGGCAGCCATACCCCTTTGCACCTTCTGTGAAGAAATGATTTTATAACAAACAGTTGAATGGTCATTTCAGCAGCACATATACTAAAAATTAGAACACAAAGAAGATTAGCAAGACCCCTGAGTGAGGATGACAACCTAATCCCTGAAGCATCCCATACTTTTCACAGCAAAACCGGAAGAGTCTACAACATCACTCTGCTATGGGATGCTAGTTAAGGGCAAGATTCCTACCAAGACAATTAATATGTGGATTGACCACATCAAGCACACTAAGAGCCAAGCCAGCTTCCTGAAACAGGCAAAAGAAAATGGCCAAAAAAAAAAAAAAAAAAAAAAAAAAAAAGAAGCCAAAGAGAAAGACACCTGGGTTCAAGCAAAGCACCAACTGCTCCACCCAGAGAATCACATTTTGTCAGAACAGGAGGGAGCCTGAGCAATTGGACCACGATCCCCATGAGTTCATGGCTTAATGTACAAAAAGAAATGAAGGGCCAAGACTGTAAGTTGGCATGCTTCTAAAGAAAAATTTTTACAGAGAATTTGAGGACTGGGAATGCAGCCCAATGGTAGAATACTTACCTAGCATGCAAGGCCCTGGGTTCAATCCCTGATACTCTAATAAGCAAATTTAATTAATTAATTAATGCAAAAAAGGGCAATTGATAACCTTGAAATCACATGACACCTCTGTGGTCTTTCATGAGTTTCCTAGGAACCCTGTCACTATTTCCAAACACAGAACTAGTGTATTTGGGGTTTCGAACAACCAACTAGAGCATCTAATTTTAGAATAAAGGCAACTCATAAATAGTATTCGCCTGTGACCCCTGTAGAGTAGTTCTTGGAAATTCTTACATCATGCCTGTATTCTTAGGTGCCCCATGACTAATGGAAGTCTTTGGTAGTTGGCAGGGAGTTGCCCAAGCACTCTCCCCAAAAGGCTCTCCTACCTCTCTGCTCTTCCCGTGTCAGAATGGCTTTCTCTGTAGCAGTCCCTCCTGAAGATAGATCTAAATCTCATCCTCCTCTGCCACAGAGATCATAGAAGAAGACCCATGGGTATTATGGGCACAGACTGGCACCTCTCAGATCCCCTGCCATGGACAGACTTACTTTCCAGATTCAAGAACTGTAGACAAGAGATGGCTGCCAGCCATTGGTCATTTTTTTCATAGTTACCCTCAAGTAGAACTTTGCCAAGATTGTGCCTTCTCAGAATGGTCTGCATTTACTGGCTGAGCAAAACAGTAGGCTGCAAGCTAGGACAGCTTGGTTTGGCCTGGGAAATACAGGTAGACAATACTTTCTGAGACCAGGGGGTTGGCCAAGGTTTTGGTTGGACCTACATGGCAATTCAATCTTTTCTTCTACCCAATCCTGTTACATGCCTGGTCTTCTAGTTGGTTTTTATTCACCAGTAAGAAACTTTGCTTTATAGAACAGTTTCTGATGTATAGAAAATTTGAGACAATTTCTCAGTTAGCATATACCCTACGTTCAGTTTCTCCTATTATTAACACTTTACCTTAGGATGGCTATTTGTTGTGTTATATTTGTTTGCTTGCCTGCCTGCCTGCCTGCCTGCTTGCCTGCCTGCTTGCCTGCTTGCTTGCTTGCTTGCTTGCTTGCTTGCTTGCTTGCTTGCTTGCTTGCTTGCTTTGAGACAGTTTCTAGCCCAGACTGGCCTCAAGTCCCCTATGTAGCCAAGAATGATCTTGAATTTCTGATACTCATGCCTCTGTCTCCACAGAGCTGAGATTACAGGAGTGAATCACCACGGGTGCTTTATGCCACGCTGGGAGACCAGAGCCAGAGCTTTGTGCATGCTAACCAACCTCTTTACCAATTCAGCGGCATCCCCACCCTCACTGATCCAATAATGAACCAATATCAACTCACTGTTATCAACTGGTCGAGCATTTCCTTTGTATGCAGTTACTTCCTTTTTTTTGTTCAGGGATTGCATCATGGCTACAACATTCCATTGGCTCATCATGTTTCTTTAAACAATGGTCCTTCCACAGGGTTTGGCTCTATGTAGTATCTTGCACCTAAAGATCCATCTTAGAATATTTCTAGAGGCAGACATGGTGGTGTTTGCCTGATATCCTAGCATGTGAGGGGTCAGGACAAAAAGACACCTTCATCTACATAGAAAGTTGAAGCCCAACCTGGGCTATGTGAAATCCTGTCTTTAAAAAAAATAATAATAATTTAATTTTTTAAAAGTTGCTAGAGAGACGGCTCCATGGTTAAGAGAACCAGAGTTTGGCTTATGACTACCTCTAACTCCTGTTCCAGGAGATCCAACACTCTACTGGCCTCCAAAGGCACTCACACACACATACACACACACACACACACACACACACACACACTCACACAGCCATACATACACATTAGCAAAAAACAAATCTTTAAAATCTTACAGAAAAGAAAAGAAAAATCATCTGTCCCTAGACCTAAGCTGCATGTGACTATTGGCTGCCTGCATAGCAGTCCTGCCATGTTCTTCTTGATAACAGCACCCAGTGTCATTAATCACAATGTATGGCAAGAAATTAGTTCCCATCTTGATTTTTGTTCCCTGGCCTGGGAACATGCATGTGATCCAGACCTAACCAAGATGTGAGGGAAGATCTGCCAGGAGCTTTCCCTCAAAAGAACACTTTCCTCTTGGCTAACAAATAAATAAAAGCTACCGTAACAGGGTTCTATATATCCCTGAGGATTGATGTGCAGTTAATAGATGCTGGGGTGGGGGTGTCATCCTCAGTGGTGTAGGCACAGGTTCCTGTGCTCCTGGAAACAAACCTTCATCCATGCTCCTTATCTTAGACTTTCTACTGCTATGAAGAAACTCCATGACCACAGCAACTCTATTAAGGACCACACACACACACACACACACACACACACACACACACACACACACATTTAATTAGGACTGGCTTACAGTTCACAGGTTTAGTCCATTGTCATCATGACAGAGAGTGGGGCTGGAGAGATGGCTCAGCAGTTATGAACACTGACTGCTTTTCCAGAGGTCCTGAGTTCAATTCCCAGCAATGACATGGAGGCTAGAGTGGAACCTGATGCCCTCTTCTGGTGTGCTGACAAACATCATGACAGGAAGCAGGGCAGCATGAGGACAGACATGGTGCTGGAGAGGCGTCTGAGAGGTCCACATCTGGATCTGCAGGCAGCAGGAAGAGAAAGAGCCACTGGGCCTGGCTTGAGCATCTGAAAGCTCAAAGCCCACCCCTCTAACATGCTTCCTCCAACAAGGCCACACTCCTGATAGTGCCACTCCCTATGAGTCCATGGGGGCTGTTTTTATTCAAAGCACTACACTTCTGTAAGCAACCCTAATAAAATTCAGTGTGTCACACACACACACGAACATAAAAAGGGAACTCATTGAAAAGATGAAGGGTTCTGGGCATATACCCAGAAGATGCTCCAACTGGTAATAAGGACACATGCTCCACTATGTTCATAACAGCCTTATTTATAATAGCCAGAAGCTGGAAAGAACCCAGATGTCCCTCAACAGAGGAATGGATTCAGAAAATGTGGTACATTTACACAATGGAGTACTACTCAGTTATTAAAAACAATGAATTTATGAAATTCTTAGGCAAATGGGTGGATCTGGAGGATATCATCCTGACTGAGGTAACCCAATCACAAAAAAACTCACATGATATGTACTCACTGATAAGTGGATATTATCCCAGAAACTTATTACCCAAGATACAATTTGCAAAATACATGAAACTGAAGAAGAAGGAAGACCAAAATGTGGACACTTCATTCCTTCTTAGAATGGGGAACAAAATACCCATGGAAGGAGTTTCAGAGACAAAGTTCAGAGCTGAGATGGAAGAAAGGACCATCCAGAGACTGCCCCACCCAGGGATCCATCCCATATACAACCAACAAACCCAGACACTATTGCATATGCCAGAAAGATTTTGCTGACAGGACCCTGATATAGCTATCTCTTATGAGGCTATGCCAGTGCCTGGCAAATACAGAAGTGAATGCTCACAGTCATCTAGTGGATGGAACACAGTGACCCTAAAGAAGGAGCTAGAGAAAGTAACCAAGGAGCTAAAGGGGTCGACAACCCTGTAGGAGGATCAACAATATGAACTAACCAGTACCCCCCAGAACTGTGTCTCTAGTTGCATGTGTAGCAGAAGATGGCCTATTCAGCCATCAATGGGAACAAAGGCCCAGGGGAATGCCAGGGCCAGGAAGTGGGAGTGGGTGGGTTGGGGAGCAGGGCGGGGCGGGATAGGTTATAGGGGACTTTCGGGATAACATTTGAAATGTAAATGAAGAAAATATCTAATAAAAACTAAAAAAAGAAAAGATGAAGGGATCAGCAGATCAGCAGGAGTAGGAGATAACAAGAGAGGGTGATAGAGGTAACTAGGATTGGAATATATTATATACATATATCAAAATATCATAATGAAATACATTGTTCTGTATACTATGACTAGCATACTAATATCCTAGTAAAAGCATCTTAAGGTCATAAGAAGGCTCTGAGGAGAGAGTTTGTTGGTGTGGCTTTGGGCCCTGTTCTCACCCTGTCTGCCTTAGACCCTGCTGAGTGATGCCTGTAACCATATGGCCCTAGGCAATAGGCCAGACTTTAAGAGGTGAGAGCTCCAGATCCTCTGCTATCACTGAGCTACAGGGCAACACTGTAGCTAGAATGCCTGTTAAATTGATTTTTTTTTTTTGGTTTATCCAGACAGGGTTTCTCTGTGTAGCCCTGGCTGTCCTAGAACTCACTCTGTAGACCAGGCTGGCCTCGAACTCAGAAATCCGCCTGCCTCTGCCATCATGCGCCATCATGCCCAGCTAAATTGATTTTTTTTTAAATCAGTTATGTTTACAATACCACCATTTCTACATACTAGGGATAGCATAGAACAGGTGATTCCAGTAAAGAGCACAGTGGCCAAGAGAAAGACAGAATTCATCCAATTTGTGTCTGGGGTCTTGTGTATATGGTATGTGTGTATATGTAAGTATGTGTACAGACCCATGCACCCATGTGTACCCACTCATAGGCCAAAGAAGGTACTTCAGGGTCTTTCTCTACTGTTCCCCACCTTATCCCCTTGAGATAGGCTCTCTCAACTCAAACTGGAACTTACCGTTCCTCAGCTAGCCTGTCAGCCAGAAAACCCCAACAATCCTCCTGCCACCAGCTCCCCAGCATTTGGGACCAGCACAGCTAAACCCAGCTCCCCCACCACACACACCCAAGACAGGGTTTCTCTGTGTGGCCTGACTATCCTGGAACACTCTCTATAGACCAGGCTGCCCTCAAACTCAGAAATCCTCCTGCCTCTGCCTCCTGAGTCCTAGAATTAAAGTCATGTGCCAACACCACCCAGGATTAAACTTAACCATTTAGATGGGTAGAGGGAATTCAAACACAGGTCTTCATACTTTCCTCCCCACTGAGCTACCTCCCCAGCCCAGAATGTAATGAACTCAGGCCACACAGAGGTTGAATTGGACAGTCGTGCTTGCCAAGGCAGGAATAAGGCCCTTGCTGGCAGGGTCTTTCCCTCTCTGTTTTGCTCTGAATCTTCTCTCTGTCCCATAACTCCTACTCTCCATAAAAGTGACTCACCTAAAGCCACATGTGCTTCTCTTAATCTAACCTTCCCACTGCAGACTCTCATTCAGTCCCTGTTGAAATCTTTTGGGAAGAGATCAGTTAACCTGACTCATCTTTGTATCTGGAGCCACAACTCAGGACATCCATTACTTGGAATATTTTGTCCATCAGTTATGCTTAGAGGAACATGAAGCCCAGTGTGCTGAGCAGCCTTTTCCACAGGACTGTACAAGGGAGAGTGCTCAGGCATGGAGACACTGGGTCTAAGGCCCTGGGATAACTCTAAACATCATCCCAGTTTTCTCATCAACTTAATCTGCTTCTAATACTTGTACATATGTATGTGCATGTGAGTGCATACTCATGTGTAGGGGTGCATGTATGTATATAGGATACACACACACACACACACACACACACACACACACACTCACATACACTGTGTGTAGGCCCAAGGACCACCTCAGATGTGATTCCAGAGGAATTCTGCACCTAGTTTTTGGGGGGAAGAGCTTCTTACTAGCCTAGAACTCATGGACATGGTTGTGTTGATAGCCAATGAGCCTCCCCTTTCTACCTCCCTAGCATGGGAGATTATAAGCATGCACTAGCATTCCAGCTTTAAAAACAAAACAAAACAAAACAAAATAGCACACACTCACTTATCTATGCATATTTATTTATTTTGTGTGGGTGTGCATGTTTATTTATTTTGTGTGGGTGTACATGTTTATTTATTTTGTGTGGGTATACACGTGTGTGCCACAGTACATGTGTAGAAGTCAGAGAACAGCATGAGGGACTTGGGTTCTCTCCTGTCACCAGGCGAGCCCCAGTGATCACCCAGGTGTAAGGCTTGGTTACAGCCACTGTTACAGACTCGGCACCACCAGCCCAGTCTTGGCTTTTTTAAAACATAAGTTCCGGGGATCAAACTCAAGCTGTCATGCTTGTAATACAAACATGTTGTCTTCACAGGCCTTTGCTATGAGTTTTTATAATCTACTTGTATTGTTACATAAATTGGGAGTGTTTACATGAATAGAAGACAAGATATTGACATGCATAGCTTTGGTTACTCCTAGGACAGGAAAGAATGGGTAAGGGAAGAGAGCGGAAGAAGAAAAACACAAAGCAAGAGAAGAATGTGTCTGACAGACTCGGACAGGTGCCGTGAGAAAGACTTGGCACTTTAGCAAGAGAGGAAAGCAGAAAACACAGCTTGGGAGGACTGAGGTCCAAGCCAGCTCACATCTCAGGCCTGGACCAATGGAAAAGAGAGAGCACTTCAGGGAAGACAGAGGTTTTAATGGGTGACAAAGGCTACACTAATCCAACAGGCTCCTGTGGCTCAGCTCTGCCCTGTGGAAAACATCCCAGGCCTCCGACCACACGTGGGTCACTGGGTTCTTCTCACAGGAGTGCCATGTCTCTTCCCTGACGTCAGAGTGGGGTGCATTGTTACTGAATAGCTCATCCGAGTAGCCTAAGCTAACTCCACTTACCCTAGAGCCAAAGAAGACTCCAATTGACCACAGTAAATAAAACAAGCAATTATAAGACTCAGCCCAGTGTGGCCAAAAGCACAAAGTGAAACGGGAAGCATTTGTACCCCATGACAGAAGTTTCTCGCAACCGTTTGCTGGGCCAAAACCTTGGCTTTCATTCCTCTCTTGATTTTTAAAGCTGGTCTTTGAACACTACCTGGTAGATAGTTGGTTCTTCTGATGTTTAATGGTTATATGAAAAAGATGAGTTATCTCATTTTCCACAAAAGTGGCCAAGCCTGTTCTGTATGGGAAGAGGCATGTGTGACCATGCGGGAGTGAAAACAGTTTTTCTTTGAAGGTTCAAAGTTAATATGTCAATTAAGTTCCAAGGAAGTGTGCATCAGACCTTGAAATGTGAAAGCTAAGTTAGGAAGCTCAAAGCGCAGAGCTAGGCAGTTGCTATTAGGAAGATAAATGAATTTGAAATACTGGTCATAGTGGAGAACTTTTTCTTCTCTGTTTTTGGTGCCGGTGTATATGTGTTTGTGTGAGTGTGCACATGTGTGTGTGTGGAAGCCAAGGGTCAATAAAGAACGTTTTCCTCTATCACTCTCTACCTTATTTCTTGATATGAGAGCCCCACCTATTGAGAAACATTAGCTGACTTTCAAGTGTCCAGGGGTCCTCCTGTCTCTGCCTCCTGAGTGCGGGGGTCATATGTTCACACTACCAAGGTTGGCTTTTGCATGTGTGCTGGAGATCTGGACTCAGATACTCATGCTCAGCTGGCAAGCACGTCACCAACTGAGATGTCTCTCCAGAAGACTTTTTTTTTTTCATTCTTGTCTCCAATGATCTATCTTGGTCTTCTTCTTTTTTTTTTTTTTTCCAATTTTTTTATTAGATATTTTCTTAATTTACATTTCAAATGCTATCCCGAAAGTTCCCTCCCCCCTCCCACTGCCCTGTTCCCCTGCCCACCCACTCCCACTTCTTGGCCCTGGCATTCCCCTATATTGGGGCATAAAAAGACTGCAATACCAAGGGGCCTCTCCTCCCAATGATGACCGACTAGGCCATCTTCTGCTACATATGCAGCTAGAGACACGAGTTCTGGGGGTTCTGGTTAGTTCATATTGTTGTTCCTCTTCTAGGGTTGCAGACCCCTTCAGCTCCTGGGGCTCTATCTCTAACTTCTCCAATGTGGGCCCCGTGCTCCATGGGGCTCTATCTCTAACTTCTCCAATGTGGGCCCCGTGTTCCATCTTATAGATGACTGTAAGCATCCACTTCTGTACGAGACAGCTATATCAGGGTCCCTTCAGTAAACACTTGCTGTCCTATGCAATATTGTCTGAGTTTAGTGACTGATTATGGGATGGATCCCCAGTGGGTTAGTCTCTGTATGGTCCATCCTTTCATCTTAGCTCTAAACTTTGTCTCTGTAACTCCTTTCATGGGTATTTTGTTTCCTATTCAAAGGAGGAATGAAGTATCCATGCGCTGGTCTTCCTTCTTGATTTTCTTGTGTTTTGCAAATTGTATCTTGGGTATTCTAAGTTTCTGGGCTAATATCCATTTATCAGTGAGCGCATATCCAATGACTTCTTTTGTG